>JAQZBX010020890.1:0-32674 GCA_029593785.1 Cabassous unicinctus | reverse complement strand
CAGTGGCTTCTTAATATCCTTTATCTCTTTAGTCATATTTTCTTTCAATTCTATAAAATGATTTAAGAGATTTGTGTGATTATTATTGATTAATTGTCTTAAATCCTAAATCATTTCAGGATATTTGAGTTGTTCCTTTGTCTAGGTCATCTCTTCCTGGTTCTTAGTATGGCTTCTAATTTTTTGCTGATGTATAATAATCTGAATATGTTGGTGAATTTATTCTGATGGCCAATTTCTCTTTCTTGCCAATTGTTATTATTTATTCACAGCTCTTTGATATTTGGTTCAACATATCCTAAGTCTTTAAAGTTGCCCGGCTTAAGTTACCAAACTTGTGTCAAGGACTCAGTAATGGGGAGCAGACTTTCTCCAAGGGGTGGGGTAAAGACAGCTCTAAAATTAGTTTCTTTCCCTGTAATTTCCAGGCTGACCAGCAGATGGCACTCATTATTGCAACTTTACATAGAAGTGTATCTCTCTTGATTCTCCAGCTGAGATTCAAACTGGGGTCTGGTGGTCAAATCAACTGAAGGAAAGCTCTCAGGCTTCCCCTCCCTTTTCCCTTGTAACAGCTGGCAGGGAGGAAGGCATCTGTCCCCCTTTCAATTAACTGAAATGAGCCAGGGGTTTTATCATCACTGAATATTTTGGGAATGGGGAAAGGGAACCATTCCTGGCAGCCAGGAGGTTTAGTAACTCACAGTTTATAGTTTTGGATTCTTCATCTCTCTATCCCTCACCCTCTTAGATGTTCTGGAACATTGTCTTGATCTGCTGACTCCTAAAGTAGATCCCTCAGCCAGTTTTGGCTCTTTCTCGGTTGTTTTTGTGAGAGCTGAGCCTTATCTGTCTAATCTGTTGCCAGGTTCCCACACGCCACTGTTCTGTAATTTTTGAACCTGGGGCTTGGAGAGAGATGACCCCTTTGTCTGATATCTTACAGCTGACACCCATGTAGCCTTAAGAGGAAGACGAAGCCCAAGAAAGAGAGACCAGGCACAGATTTTCCAGTATCTTGCTTCAACATGTGGCAGCTAACTTTCATGAGAAAGTACCTCTTATGGTACATTGAGTTGGACTTTTGAAGGCCTTGGGTGTATCAGCTTTTACCCCAAATGAATACTCTTTATAAAAGACAACTGATTTCTTGTACTTTGCATCAGCACCCCTTTGGCAGACTAATACAACTATCTTCACTGACTCAAGAAGAAATAGAAGATCTCTACTGATAGAAATGAAATCAGTAATCAACATATCACAACAATGAAAATCACAGGACCAAATGGGTTTACTAGTGAATTACAAGATTCCCAAAACAACAATCTTCCACAAAATTGAATCAGAGAGAACACTTCTGTGACAGTTGGAGATTATTTTATGAATCCAAAAAAGTGAAATTATTGTTTATAAACTAATCTATTCTTATGGGTGTGATATCATTTAATGTATTAAATTTGGTTGGCTTGATTACTTGACAAGATTCCTTTAAGGTTTTTGACTGGACCATGTCAGTGAGATTTGACTCAGGTTGAGTCTTCCCTCTCCCTGGCTGGATCTCATATGAAAGTAAATACATAGGAAGAAAGACAGACCCAGGAGAAGGAAGCTACCATATTTAATCCTGCCATGTGAGAGATGACTAGATGACTTTCTTACCTTAATTGTCCTCATTTCACAAGTCAGGGAATCCCAACCCTGGTAGCAAGCTATGTTAGTAGGAGTTTTCTAGGGAAACAGATCTGACAGGAAATATCTGTAAATAGTTTGAGATTTTAAAAAATTGTGTCATACAACCATGGGGATGCACAAATCCAAATTATGAAGGGTAGTCTGCAAGTCAAGGACTCAGATAAAAGGACTCAATGAGTTACCCAGGAGATACTGGCTGTCTGAAGTAACAATGGAGATCCTCTCTCTCTGAATGTTGAAATCACTTCTCCTTTTAAGGGTTTCAACTGATTGGATAAGATGTAACTCATTGGTGATGACAATCTCCTCAGTCGATTGTATATCTAATCAGTGATATAAGTTTTCAACTCGTTGATGACTAAAGTCCATGAAGTGTCCTTGTATTAAAATTAGCCCTGCACTTGCTTGACCAAACAATTGCACCATTATCTAGAAGAGTTGACACATTAAGCTAAACATCACAAGTAATGAACAATTAAAGAGGAATAAAAGAATATCATTCTCTATATAAGTACAACTGTTAAAAAATCAGCTAATTAGGATAAAATTTTACCTATGTTATAAAGGACATATACAGAGAAAACTGCAAAACAGTGCTGAAAAGTACTTATGAAAGACCAAAGTAATTGGAACAATATTCTCTGTTCATGGATTTGAAGACTAAATATTGCAAAGGTGTTAATTCTACCCAAAGAAATGCACAGATTCAATGTAATTGAAATAAAAATTCCAAAAGATACCTTAGCAGCAATAGGAAAAACCAATCAGTACATTTGTATTGGCCCAAATAGCCAAAACATCTTGAAAAAGAATGATGTTAGAGCACTAATATTACCTAATTTAAAATTTATTACAAGGCTACAGTAATCAAAATATCACTACACTGTTACGAAGGCAAACACACAGATTTATGGAATTAAATTGGGAGTTCAATAATAGATTTTCATGTCCATGGTCAATTGTCTTTTTAAGGAAATGGAAAAGTCAATCCTTAAATTTATATAGAATTTCAAGGGTTCTTAAATAGCAAAATCATATTGAAAAGGAACTGAGGTCTCAACCCTCCCAGCACCTCCTACCAAATGCTCTTCTGCCTGTCAATGCCCCTCAACCCACCAGCTGGGCATCATCAAAAAGCTGTAGCTTTTGAGGTAGGCCAACTTTGTGTATGCACCAGTCTGGAACTGGGCAAAAGAAGGTGGTGTGCTGCCAAGGTGAGAGGCAGCCTTCCTGGCCCTCCTGGAGCCATCTTACAGCTCCGGGCCATGGCCTATGCCATCCAGCACCTGCCCTGTGACAATCCATGGCTGAGATACACTTCTCTTGATTGCTATGGATTGAGTTTGTATACTTAACCTAAATGAACAATTTAGTTCCTTTTTTTTTTCTCTTAATGCAAACAACAATTTAATTCACATCTGTTTTATGCTTCATTTTGTTCACATACAATAATCTATCTAGTCTATATACTTCACATAACACTATATGTTGAATGTTACTTTTTCTTTTCTTAATCTATACACATAATGAGATCTCTGACAAATATATACTGTTCTGAAAAATGTTCGTGCTTTCTTCCTGGACTTACTAAAATATTTTTCATTTTTCAGTTATCTATCATGCAATGGTATTATTATGCCTTCATGTATTTATTTGAGTAAGTTTGCCAACTGTATTGTAACATTTCAGGACCTAATCTCTAAATTTTCCATTTCCATTAGGCTTTCTTGGGTTTTGCTGAACAAAACTCATCAAGATATTTACTGGGTAGGTATATAATGCTTGAATTGAAAGTTTGTATGACAGTTTATATTTCTTTGAATCTTCTTTCTTAAATACTTAACATTATATTATCTTTTAATATAATTAAAATGGTCATTTCATTGTTTTTGGAAATCTAAATTCTTTACAGTCTATATGTATTTTATTTTATTTCTTCAAAAATCCCTGTTAGTAATGGTAGGGATTATCCTGAAGAAAGGGGAAAAAAAGAAATGAATTTGCATTCAAGGTATTATACTTGTTAAAGTGTTGTTGATTCATTCAAATAAATGTCCCTATGTGTGTGCTGTTCCTCACTCTTTTGAAAATTGAAGTCAACATTCTGAACTGCAGATATTCCCAGTGGTTTTGCCTAAAGAATATTGACAATTACTTGCTTAAAATATCTAGTGGACAGGATAAAGAATATATACAGATACATGAGAAATTTCATCAGACAGAGTACATTGTAAGTTAGGGTCCAATGAAATGCTAGAAATAAACATTTTAAAAGCATGCAATTACAGTAGCAGAAACTGTGTATTCCTTCAAAAGGTTCATCAATAGATTCAGTACAACTGAGAAATAAATGAATGAACATGAAGATAAGCCAACAGGAACTATTCAAACAGAAGAATATTAAAAATGAAAAAAAGAATTAGTTTGGGAAAACAATTATCCACAATCAGTGGGATAATATTAAATAATTTATTATACATAGAGCTCTACAGCAAGTGAAGGAATGAAGGCAGAAGAAATATTTAAGGAGATAATAACCAAGGATTTTTCAAAAATAAGAAAAGTCATCAAGTCTTTGTCCACAAATGTCAGTGAACCCCCAGAAAAGATAAAGACAAAAACAAATCAATCAAGGATAAAACATATCTAGATTCATCAGACTCAATTTTGAGAAACAAATACAAATATACAATTTTGAAAGCAGTCACAGGAAAATACATGTCACATATAGTGGAAAAATACATAATTATTATAAAAGATTTACCATCAATTTTGTTTCAAGCGATAATACATTGGAAAGATATAATTAAAGTAATGAAAGATAACTCATTCAATACCCACTGAAAATAAGGAAAAAAATAAAGATGTTTTCAAAAAATGAACACACGCACAGAGAAACAATATTTTGCAGACAGACTTGTGTCTCAAAAAGTATCCAGTTTAGACCATGACAACAAGGGGACACTAAAAGTTAACATAACTGACATTGAAAATGAAAAATGAACTAAAATGTATGAAATATTTGATTTTTAAAACGAATTGCTTTAAAAATAATTGCCAAAAGTAAAAGGAGATTGATTTAAATGCTGGGTTTAAACCAGATATAAAATTATAAGTCAGGGGAAAAAAAAATGGGAAAGATGAATTGAATCTTTACTATTTTCAGTCCCAATGTTATTAGTTAAGTGGTGTATTATTTTAGGTAGATGATGATAAATTAAATAAGCATAAAATAAACCCTTAGAGCAACCACTAAAAAGAGAAAAAACAAAAATTACAAGCATAAGGGATACAGGTAAGGAAATCACTATAGACATCCACAAATATTAAAAGGATAGTATGAAAATGTAATAAAAGCTTTTATTTGTTAAATTTGATAATTTAAAGGAAATGTATAAATCCATATATAATTAACATCAGAAAAAAACTAGATAATCTCTTTAGTCCAATTTCTCTTGAAAATTGAATTTTTCCTTGAAAACCTTCAAAAAAATCACATAAAAAATTGAAATTATTTTGAAACGTAAAAAATCACTTGTTCTTCATACTGGAATGTGGGAAGAGTGCTATGTGAAACCTCTTCAACCCCAAAGAAGTGGAAAACATCTTGGGAGATAGCACAGTGACCACATAAGAGAAATCTGTGACCGAGGATTATCTCCAAGGAAATAGCCACCCACAAAGCCACATCACTAATAGTCTGTATGGTTACACACAAGGATTATTCTTTCCCCTTTGGTGGGCAACTCTGTTTCTAAAGCCCTTTATTTCAGCAACCATCCTGTACCTAATACAGATTCCCTTTCCAGTCCAATCACATCACCTGATAAATCACTTTCCTTTACAGAGAACTTTCTTTAGAAAATAAGACTATACATGTGTGTTTGAGAACATGTAGCAGCTGTCTCCAAAATTACATGGTCTTCTTTTAGCAGCTCTAATGAAGTCTGCCAGCAAACTACCCCTTTCAAAAATCCCTGTAATTAATATATTTTACTACAATAAATTTATATATTATATGTTTCAACTCTGATAAGAGAAGTATAATTTTGCAGAAAAAAGTCATATATAAAATGGTGATTAAGAATGAGAGCTCTAAAGTCAATCTAACGGGGTTTAAATTTGAGCTTGACCTTTAACCTGTCATCTGGCCATGAACATGCAAAGTGAAAATTCTGTGGCCCAGTTTCAACATCTGTAAAATTCATACATTCAAATATACTTATTGAGGTACTATTCAAGGTGTTGGGGATACAGCATTGAACATTATTGACAAAAATCTGTGCACATTAAGCTTTCAATGTGTGGAAAACAGAGAGTAAACAAAAGACATAATCAAAATATATACAGTGTCAGATAAAGATAACTGCTATAGAAAACAAACATAGCATTGATGAGGGATGGGGCAGATGCCATATTAACTAGGGTGTTAAATGATGGTCTTATGAGGAAAAGAATGAGAAAAGAACTATCCCGGGGAAGAAAAATTGGAAATATTCCAGGCAGCATCAGAACTAATGTGAATACTCTTGATGCTGATAAAATAGAGTGAGTAGGTCAGTGTGGCTGCTCTAAAATGAATGTGATGGGCACAATGCTAAATGTGATGATTTCATAAAAGTAAGGGGTTGGTGTAAGATCAGGTTGGAATTGTAGGCTCTTGGGGAAAAAAAATATTTTGACTCTTAATTTTATGGCAAATCTTCAGGTTTTTTTAAAAGAAGTGCCGTGATACAACCTATGTTTTAGCAGTATCACTTCTCCCTATATTGACTTGAGGTTAAAGGGGGATAAGGCAGCAGAAGACTATCTAGAATATTTTGGCAATCATATAAGTACTGAGATAATCGTTCTTTTGGTTTGGGTGGTAGCAAAGGAGGAGCTGAGAAATACTCACACTCCAAAAATATTCTGCACTGAGAATCATTATAATATGCTGATGGATTAGATATGAGTTGTAAGACATAGAGAAAATTTCAGGGTGACCCTTAAGTTCTTTGCTTGAGCAAGTATCAGCATAGAAGTATATTTTTTCATTGTCTGATAACAAATTTTAAATATTGCAAGTATCTACCTGAGAGTTATCTTATGAAGATAATCTATGTTAATTAAATGCCTAAAGCCCTTTGAGTATTGTCTGGAACTCAGTAGGTGTTCAGCAAATAAAATCCATTTTTTACCATTATAAGATAGCATCAATCATATCCATATAAATCTATCATTCATATTTTTGTCTTGTTCATTACAGTCTATTTTATTTATCATTTTTAAATAGCTCAATTTTTGTAATATATAATATTGAAAAAAACCCATGAACAAAAGGATTTTGTCTTAAAAATACTTCAGACCATATTTTCCATAAATAATGATATGCACTGATATGAATAAGGAAAGTAGAGAGACAATGTAAATAATCTAGGGTTTTCACATTTCCTAAAGTTTTTTATTAAATGATTTAATAACATCATAAATGCTTTCTAGGATATATTTTAAAAGGGCAGGGTAGACTGAACTTAATTAAAACATAAGGAATGTCTGAACTTACTACTGTATGTAAAATTAGATAAACATTTGACAATCATTACCATCAAAAACCAAAAGGATGCATTTTCTAAAGTATAAAAACATACATAAATGAAAGAAAGGCAGCCCAGTTCATGGAAATGACCCAAAAATGTCAAAGGCCTATAAATGTAAGAAAAGACACAATGCATGTACAAGATGAGCAAACAATTTAAAAAGTATAGTATTAAAAAATAAATGTTTATCAAAGACTGCAAAGTATAAACAAGACAAAGATTTGTAATAAATATAGATCTAGACAACTTAGAACATAGAGCATAAATAAATCTTAATTCTTTAATTTGTATTGATATTACATATGAAAAGTAAAAATTTTATAGGAATTCAGGATGTAGAGGATAATAAAACATATTTTACTTATTTGAATAAATTAATAAAGTGTGATGAACTTGTGAGAATTCATTATAATTTTAATCCTAAAATAGAAGTTGAACTTTAATATTTCAAAAATCATTTAAGAACATGAATAAATATAATTCTACAATTAAAACCTAAATATAAATTGAAGGAATACAAATCACTTGAAGGAAAACAAATATATCTAACAAGCATTGCTTACATTTACATTAAAATAAAAAAATGTAGGAACATGAAGGAAACATACTTTCTTAAATATACATTGAATAGCAGCAAAATTAAAACTGCAAATTCAGATTATGTGGAGGGCACTTTTAAAAAGAAATAATAGTTAATACTTAAAATGTACAGAGTTCATATTGGGAATAATATAAATGTTTGGTATATTTTTAATGTAAAATTTGTCTAGAAGACCATGAACAAAGCTCTCAAAAATGACTAGGATATTTCTATTTTATTTAATAATATTTAAAATATTTTCCAGAATTTTTTCAATGTACACATACAGATTTTTCTTTACCTGAATTATATCACAATATTTTACTTTGCTCTAAGACCAAATATTGAAGTTCTGTTTTGGCTTTTTAAGCTATTTGTTTCTTTATAAATAAGATTTGCCCACAACATTTATAAATTACCAACATAAATTGTCATAACAAAAGCTATTGTATATTCAAAATTTTGTAAAAATGTAAGCATTCTGATGATTGTGGTCAAAATTTATTCATGAAACATTAAATTCTTTCCATTACTCACATGATTTTATCTTTGAAATAAATCAGTGGATATAGAAGTATTTGTATACTTTAATTGCAGAAACTAGACTAAAACTTTCAGTGATTTACTAAGGAATATTCTGTGAAACAGCTGACAGACAGATCAAGAATCCAAACCGTGGATTTTCTAGTCCAACAAATTACTATTTAAGACTATGATTAATTTATTTCCTACAGAATAAATTCAACAATTTCTTAAAAGCTCTCTGTAATAAAATTCTCTGAAATTGGAATATGAATGGGAATTTCTATAATAAAATTTGAAGAATAACAACACTTTTTTTTTCTATTTCAAAATAGTAGCCTTTAAAATCACATATTTTTAAACCATGAGATTAACACATATTTAATGGCTTCCATTTACTATGTAGATTTCAGAATTCTTTGATATGTTTCATTGAATGCACGGTATAATAAAGAATGCTTCAACATAAATGCAAACTAACTAATGAATGCTAGTGTATTTAGAAAGAAACCAACTAAATCCCCAAATGGAAAAACAGAACAGATGCACTTAAATATTCAGCATTACCATCAATTCTATTGCTTGGAGACCTTTCTCTTCTGCATGACTTTAAAGAGAGCATTTTTCATTTTTTTGTTCCTAAGACTATAAATGAGTGGATTCAGCATGGGGATCATCATAGTATAAAACACAGAGGCCACTTGATCCTTTCCCAAGGAGTAGGACTTCTCGGGTTTTAAATAAGTAAAAATCATAGTTCCAAAATAGATTGTGACTCCCAGGAGATGGGAGGCACAGGTAGAGAAGGCTTTGCACTTTCCTGAAGAGGAATTAATTTTCAGGATAGTAGACAGAATAGACACATGGGAAACCGAGATTGTGCTCAAAGACAGCATTACATTTAAACTAGCAAAAACTAATATCATTATTTCAGTTTCATGTGTGTCACTGCAGAACAGGGTTAAAATTGGATTTAAGTCACAGTAAAAGTGATAGATTACATTGGAGTTACAGAAATGTAAACTGTTCATGAAAAGAAGGTTGACTAATGATTCAGTAAAACCAATCATGTAGGACCCAGTGATGAAGGCATAGCAGTGTCTCCTGGACATAACCACTGGGTAGTGAAGAGGATTACAGATAGCTACAAAGCGGTCATAAGCCACTGAAGAAAGAAAGAAAAATTCAGCGACACAGAAGAGGAAAAAAAAAAAAAAGACATCCGTGTGAAGCAACCAATGAATGAAATAGACTTGTTGGAAGTCAGTAAGCTCGCTAAGATTTTAGGTGTGATGACTGTTGAGTAACTGAGGTCCAGGAATGACAGTTGACTGAGGAAAAACTACATGGGGGTGTGAAGCCGGAAATCTAGGTGAATTATCATTATCATTCCTGCATTTCCTAGCAGGGTAATCAGGTATATTAGAAGAAATAACAGAATCTGATCTCCTCAGATTCTGTGAATCCAATAAGGATGCAATTAATCACATTTGATTTATTCCTTATTTCCATAATGGCAATCAACTGGTGTAAACTGTTGAGATATCAAAACTCATATTTGGTATGAATGACTTCAGAACTGCTTTTGTTTATACGAATGATTTAGCATTTTTAAAAAATCAGCCTAATGATTCTAGAAATTTATAAAAAGAGTTATTTGCAAAATATGTCTGAAAAAAATCTTAGTCAATTATAAATTAAGTAAAAATCAACATTTGGAAATTATATAATAGAGATTCATATATATATATGTACATATATATATTGAGTAATTAGAATGAACATGACACTGATATAAGTACTTCCCTCCATTAGCACATTTCTCCAGATGAAAAAATTATACCATAAATATTACTATTGTACACATTTTTAGATGAGAAAAAGGGCACAGACAGTTAATTACCTAGAATCACTACCATTAAGTATGGTGGGCCTATGGATTCTACCAAGAGTGATTGGGTCCAGAAATCAAGTTCATAATATTCTATTCCTACTTCTATTTAAATTTAGCAAATAAAAAATATATTTATGTTAAAGCAATGATAGAGTATTTTAATGCATCTTTTACTGTTGTTTTCTACTCAATATGATTTAGTAAAAATGACAATTCAGAAATTAAATTGTTATCTTTGTTAATATCAGAGATCACACAATACTATTAATTATCAGGCATGTTTTAAAAAGATTAGTGAATAAAATTGCTTCCAAAAATCATATTTTCAATATGTGCACATTGATTGATGACTCTGATTCCATCAGTTTTATATTTCTGTTTCTACAAATCCTAGCATTACTTAGGTAAGTCCTGCGTGATATGTATATGTATATGCATATCTTTCTAATAATATCCCCCTTTTTTGAGATAAACTAATATACTTGAAATTTGAGATTAATATTTACCATAAGTCAAAGCTGTTGAAAAATTTCTTCCAGCATTATCTGTCTGGAAATTTGTCAACCTCTAGTTTTTCTCACAACTAAAACATGTAACCCATTTAAGGAGCATGAAATTTCTGTGATATATTTGTTAACCTTGAAAGAACTTATATTCAAATTTTAGTGCATGATTATTTTCTGAGGTAAAATAAATCAAACTAAAAATTTTTTTCAGGTTCCAGTCAAACAGAAAGTTCACCTGGAAGTTATGTAGCACGAGTGTACTGGGACCTACTGTGAACTCGAGCAGAGCAGAGTATCCCTTGGCTTTTCACCTGATAATGCCAAGTCACCTCTTATATTGAGGATTTCAGAAAATGCAACATTTACTCTTCTAGGGAATTAATTTCCAAGGAAGATTGCTTGACATGATGCCAAGGATAAAAGTTCAAAGGACTAATGTATCCATGCCAGGTTTGAAATAGAAATTTGCCTTCCCCTTAGAAGCCACATAATGTTGAGCAGGATTATTGATATTCTTTAGAGATGTTCTAATATATGAGTGGGTAAAAGTGTAGCTATTTCTAGAGTAATGTTTAATTAATCTGTGGCTAAAAGTCCAGGTCATTAACAACCATGGTTCTAATAACATATTTTTCACAATGAAATAATTTAATATTTAAGTGTGATGCTATAATTGGAGTGAACATGTTCATTATACAAAAAATTATTAAACAACAAAATTCAGACAAAAAATGGAAATCATCCATAAATGCTGTTATTCTTTAGATATATATTTTTTTCCAAGTATTTTCTTTTGTGGATATAAAGCTCTTTATATTTACATTTATGTATTTATATAATTTTATCAGCTGAATTTTCAGTTATTTTTATTTAATATTGTTCATTATTTTTTATAGACCTTGACCTGTTTTAAAAGACACTTGGAAAATCCACGATTTCAAGTATTTTTCATTAACTGGTATAACATAACTAACTTCTTTCTAGGAAGGTGCACCAGCTGATGAATGGGCATTTTTGAGGCATAATAAGAAAAACACGGATTTCCTCTAGTCAGGTTAGGGAGTATCAACTAATTCATCAACACAGCAGATGTATTGTTTTATTCCACCATGACAATGTTTGTACAACTTCTTTTATTATTTTAGTGTGTTAGCTTTCATTATATTAAAAGAAATAGGACAGAATAAAGAAAAAAATCATTGCTGAGGTGAGTAAAGATTTTATAATTTTATTAATAGCCTAAATCTTTTTTCTTCTATATAGAACTTGATGAAATCCATTCTTGTGAATCTTTCATTAATTATTGATAATAACATCAATTTCCAAGAAGATTTAAAAACTGTATATATGGCAGAATTTCAGGAGACAATCTGATAGCATGGATCAAGGAATTACAAAATAATATACTATATATTTGATGAACTTTTGAATGTACAATTTTTCTATTCATCAAAAGTTCAAAGATAATGAGAAAATGCTTATTTGCAGATTAAAAGGCCAGCATCAATGAATCTCACAATAGGTGACCATGGGGTTTAATATATGCTATCAATACCACCTCAATAGTGACTGCTCACTCCTTGAATATCATCATGAGGGAGGTTGTCTTCCAGTACTGAAATCATTTTATAACCATTAAGTGTTCTTTCAAATAATGTAAGTAATAGTCAAAGAGAGAATAATTTAAAAACTTTTATGAGTAACCATTTTTGTTGAATCTTTATTGTTGACATTCCAATATATGATCTTGTGAAATTGGAAAGATAAACGATTTTACTAATCATCTTGATTTGCTTGAGCTTCCGTTTCATCCAGGGAGTTATAAAGAAGAAACAGAAGTTAACTGAAACAAGCTGACTTACCAATAATCTTTTACAATGCTGATAAAAACCCTTGCCCCAGCCTGAGAGGAAGAAATGTAACAGAGTTCAAGCTGACACCAGGAAGGTTTGAAAAATTTCACCACAATCTTACATCAACATCCTGCTTGCTGATTAAAAAACTGGGCCTCAAGGACACCCTGCCCAAAGAGCCCCATATTCTCCTAATTCATGTAAAGCATTTATCAAGAATAAATCACACACCTCCTTATCCCTCCCTATTCCCCCCCTTCCCTTCCCTTTCTCTCAAGCAGCCATATAAGCTACCTCCCAAATCACCCTTTTGAGTAGAAATCTCTTTTGGAGTTGCTCCTGCATTAATGCAACTGTAGCTCAACAAACCTACTTTGCACCCCCTTTTTAAAGTCTGTTTTATTTTCAGCACAACAATCTCTAATAGTAAAAGTATGCTGACAGAAGATCAGGAGTAAGAAACAGAAATGAAACATGACTGACCTACATTTCAACAAAATTAGAAATTTGACAATTATATAATGTCATTTTGTTAATTATATTTCCTCACTAAATGCTGGCTGTCTGAAGTAAAGATGGAAATTCTTTCATTGGTGAAGGCAATCTCTTCAGTTGATTGTAGATATAATCAGCCATATATGCAATCAATTCAGTGATATTAAAGTCCAGGAAATGTCCTTGTCTTAAAATTAGCACATTTCTTGCTTGACCAAACTGGGTACCATTACCTGGCAGAGTTGACACATTAGTCTAACCATCACAAGAAATTAATAATTTTAAGAGGAATTCAGGAGTAAAATTACACATATGAGTATAACTATAAAAAATCTATTAACAAGAGTTAAATTTAACCAGTGCTATAAAAGTACTTATACACAGAAAAATGCAAAGCCATTGCTGAAAGTATCTATGAAAGACCTAAGTAAGTAGAAGAATATTCCCTCTTTATGGATTTAAAGACTAAATATTGTTTGGTTTTCAAATCTACTCAAGGCAATTTACAGATTTATTTTAATCCAAATCAAAATTCCAACAGATATCTTAGCAGCAATGGAAAAACCAATCAACAAATTTGTATAGGCCAAAATAGCCAAAAGGTCTTTAAAAAGAAGATGGATGTTAGAGCACTAACACTAACAAATTTAAAATTCATTAAAAGTCTCCAGCAATCAAAATATCATTACACTGGTAGAAGGGCAAACATACAGACTTATGTAATTGAATTAGGAGTTCAGAAATAGACCATCATGTCTATGATTTTTGTAAGAGTTGCCACATTCATGCAATGATGTAAGAATAGTCTCTTTAACAAATGCTGTTTGGAAAACAGGCTAGCTATATGCAAAAGAATGAATGTGATTCCATATCTCTCACCATATACAAACATTATCTCAAAATAGATCAAATACCTAAATATAAGAATCAAATCTATAAAAAGTGTTTGGGATTGAGTTATTTGCCCCAAACACTTGTTCTTAATCTCAATCCATTCCAGCAGTTGTGAATCCATCTTAAATATTGACTTGTGAAAATGTTATTTTTAGTTTTGTTATGGTCAATTGAATGTTTTGGTTGTAAACCATTTACTTCCTTCTTTTATAAGCAGAATGAATTTCAGACATCTAGAGAAAGACAAATTCTTAGAGTCAGAAACTAGAATACAGGCTACTAGGGCCTGACTTGGAGGTAGGGAATGGGAAGATAATGGTTAATTGCTCCTGAGTTTCAGTCTGGGTTGATGGGAAAATTTTGCTATTTGATGTTGGTGATGGCAGCACAACAAGGTGAATATTAACACCACTAAATACTATATTAGCAAGAGGTTAAAATAAAAATTTTAGGTTATAAAAGTGTGGTGGATTGAGACTGTAAATTCCCCAGAATATCATGTTCTTGGAGCTAAACCTATTGCAGGTGGAATGATTTTATTAACTTACTTCAGTTAAGGTGTGGCCCAGGGTGGGTCTTAATCCTTTTACTGTAGTCCTTTATAAGAAAAAGGAATTCAGACACAGAGAAAGTCATGGAAGAAATTAGCTGGAAGCAACAAAACCTGGAAGAAAATAGAGGAACCACCAAATCCTGCCATGTGCCTTGCCATGTGACAGAGGAGTTCACCATTGCTGGGAGCCATTCTTTAGGAAGAAGATACCATCCTGATGGTGCTGTAATTTGGACATTTTCACAGCACTCAAACTGTAAGCATAGAAACTAATAAATTCCCCTTGTTAAAAGTCAACCCATTTCTGGTATATCTGCATTTCAGCAGCCTAGCAGACTAGAAAAATATGGTATAGCATAAAAATTTTGAAAACCTATAGAATTCTACACCACAGTGTACTCTATTGTAATCTATGGATGACAGTTAACAGTTTTATTTTATTACAAGATTGTTTCAACAATTGTAACAAAAGCATCACATTGATACAGAATTAATAATAGGGAAAACTGTGTTGGTGAGGTAGTATATGTAATTTCTGTACATTCTATGTGGTTTTTCTGTAAAGCTACAACTTTTCTCATAAAAAAGTAGAATGTATTATTATACCTCTTCACATAAAATGTAAAAACCCTAAAAATTTCTAACATCTTTAAATTATAACACTATCCTGCAATGAGATTTGTTTTGTAAAATGGGAGAGAAACAGGATGAGTATTCATACGTTCAAGTCTTTTACATCCTTATATCAACATAAAAACTTGCTGAAAAATGTAAAACTATGGTTCACAGAGAAAGAGCCCCGGCAAAACAGGCTAAATCTGTTTCATCAGAGTCTACTTAATTTTCTATTACACCTGTATTGACTGATTCAAAAGCAGATGATGATTTTCTCTTATTACACATGATGCCTTCCTCAGTACCTCCTCTATATGCAAGGGAAACTGAAATGAGACTTATGGAGGAACCCATTAATCTTTGAAAGGTAATTAATTCAGCCTTATACCATTCATTGCCTACTAGTCTAGAAGGAATGTTCTCCCCATTCCATACCTGATAGGGTACTCAATTCAGTTTGGGTACTGCTCAATCCCAGCCAAGGCTATTCCCACTCAGAGAAGCCCTTGAAGACCTGAATGAGGAAGTACACCTTAGAGGATTTATATATGTACATTCTCCCTTCTTATCAATATGACCCTCTCTTTTAATTTGCTAAAGGGCTGCCTATGTAAAGTATCAGAAATCTGTTGCCTTTTATAAAGGGTATTAATTTGGGGTAAAATCTTACAGTTTGAAGACCATGAAAAGTCCAAACTGAGGCACTATCAGAGATGCTTTTTCATCAAAATCAGTTTCTGTTGATCCTAGTGTGTTGCTACCTGGTTGTATTAGTTAGCCAAAGGGGTGCTGATGCAAAAAAGGAGAAATCTGTTGGCTCTTATAAAATATATTTATTTGGGGTAGAAGCTTACAGTTAACAGGCCAAAATGTGTAAGTTACTTCCCTCACCAAAGTCTATTGCCACATGTTGGAGCAAAATGGCTGCTGATGTCTGTAAGGGTTCAGGCTTCCTGTGTTCCTCTCTTCCTAGGGCTTGCTTCTTTCTGGGCTCAGCTCCTCTGCTATCTCCACAAGTCCAGCTGTAGACTATCAGGTAAACTGCTTGTTTCTCTTTTCCCTGTCCTCATGACCAAGCTCCTCTGTGTGCTTACTTCCCTGGGACTCCAGCTCAAAAACTCCCAACTTCCTTCTCTGCAATGCAGTTTCTCTGTGAGTCCCCATCAACCAAGGGGGCAGGGTCTCAATGTCCTACTGATGCATCCCAACCAAAGCCTTAATCATTATTTAATCAAGTAAAAGTGAAACCTCTGAATCCGATACACTCTAATATGCCCAGAGGAAAAGACCAGTTTCTTTTTGGAATTCATCAATAACATCAAACTGCTACACTTCACCCTCTGAATTCCAAGAAGATATTACAATATACAAAAAACCTTATTTCAGTAACAATACTGAGTACAAAGTCATATCACAATCAATTTAAAGAAATACATTTTGTTTTGGGGCAAATTACCATCTGGCTGTATATCTCAGAAATGTATAATACACTTTATCTGCTTTCAATACACAAATGGAAAGACAAAGGATATAAATCCCATTATCATCAAGCATTTGGATGTTGACCAAACTCTAGACCTCACCCTCCAGGAGCATTGGGGTGATTGCCAAACTTCACCTAAACTTTGGATTCAAGTTTTAAACCCCGTAGTACAGTGAAGTGAAGACAACTTTTGGCATACAGGCTCAACCCTCTCAGAGCAATGAGTTGATGACCTGGACTTCCCTAATCCATGGGGGACAGGCATGCTCCTCTCAGACCTATTGGGCATTGACCTCAACCTCCCTAATGCTTGCGGAATGTGCTCCATCCTCTCTGTACCCTGGGGTATCAAAACTCTCCCAGAACATCAGGCAGGAACATCCACCTTCTTCAACTGCTAGTGCAAATTCACCATTTCTGTACACAGTGTTGGGCTTCCTCTCTTGGACCAAGGCAATGTCTTAATTTCAGATCTCAGCTTCCATGGTTTTCCTCTTAAAGCTGTTTCTCCTTCAATCTCTCCTTTCCATGTCTCTTTTAGTCCAGGCTGACAGCCATTTTGTTCATACATTTCTCTTAAAAAATGTATTGTTTTAGCATGCAGGAAGCAGGGGTCCAAGCCATCAGATAGTAAAACTTTCCACAAGTCTTTCTGAGATAACTGCATCTTCAATCCTGAGTTACAAGTTACAAGTTTAGTTAAGTCCTCACATGGGTACTATCATCTGCAAACTTGATTTCCAGAGGCTTGGAATTCCCAGAATCAGTTTCTGTGTTCTTTGTGCCCAAGAATTCAGTCTTCAGCTTACCTCTCATCTAGCATTTTACAATAAGCTACAAGGAGAAGTCAAGCCACATTATCTGAGTTTACTTTGGAAAGCTTCAGCTAAATGCCCAGGCTCACTTTTTTCAAATTCTGCCTTCCATAGAAAATTAGGAGTTAGTCTTGCTAAGTTCTCTGCAACTTTAAAACATGGATTACCTTTCCTTTAGTTTCTAATAACAATTTCAACATTTACTTCTAAGACATCATAAAAAGTCTCTTTAGTCTCCATATTACTACCAACAGTCTCTTCAAAGCACTGTAGGTCTTTTCTACCAAGCGTCTCACAGTTCCTCCAAAAAAATACCCCTATCCATTTATAAAACCATTCCAGCATTTTGATAATTACAAAAGCATTTCCTCACTCCTTGGTGTCAAATTCTGTATTACTTAGCCAAAGGGGTGCTCATGAAAAATACCAGAAATCTGTTGGCTTTTATGTAGGATATTTAATTGGGGTAGAAGCTTACAGTTACCAGGCCATAAAGTATAAGTTATTTCCCTCACCAAATCTATTGCCACATGTTGGAGCAAAATGGCTGCTGATGTCTGTGAGGGTTCAGGTTTCCTGGGTTCCTCTCTACCCAGGGCTTGCTTCTTTCTGGGCTCAGCTCCTCTGCTATCTCCACAAGACCAGCTGCAGACCATCAGGCACACAGCTTTTTTCTCTTCCTGGGGCCTTTTCCCTTTCCTCATGACCAAGCTCCTCTGTGTGCTTACTTCCCTGGGACTCCAGCTCCAAAACTCCCAACTTCCTTCTCTGCAGTGCAGTTTCTCTGTGAGTCCCCACCAACCATGGGGCTGGGGACTCAATATCCTACTGATGTGTCCCAAACAAAGCCTTAATCATTATTTAATTAACTAAAAGTGAAACCTCTGAATCCAATACACTCTAATACATCCAGAGGGGGGAAAAAAACAGTTTACAAACATCATCCATTATTTCTTTTTGGAATTCATCAATAATATCAAACTGCTACAATGGTGAAGCACGATGGCTGCCAATCTTGGGCCAGGTTTCAATGTCCCCCTCTGTGCTTACCTTTTCATTTGAGCTGCTCTGTGGCCCAGGCTTTTGGGGTTTCCCACTTAAGAATTCCGTGGTCTTCTCTCTTTGCATAGGGCTTGTTTCTTTCCCGGCCTTACACATCACTCTCAGCTCTTCTTCTCTCTTCCCAAATGCAGCTGTAAGTTATCAGGCAAAGGGCTCATCTCTCCCGAAGGCCTCAGGTTTTTAAGACTTCTCCTTTCTTTCACATGGCAGGATCAAAAATGGCAGAGTTCTTTCTTTCTGTGTGAGTCTGAGTGACTCTTCCTTTGTGTTTCTGTTTATATTAGATGCAGCACGAGGGTAGAGACTCAACCTGAACCACACCTCACTGATGCAGTACAATTAAAGGCTCTAAAGAGATTTTATCAAATAATCTAACCAAAGGCCCCTCAGCTGAATATAACACAATCAAACGGTTTCACACCCAGAGAAATAGATTCATTTATAAACATAATCTTTCTCTTTTTGTGATTCATAAATAATCTAAACAGCCACACACTCAAAAGATGGAGTATCTCATTACCTCTATCTTTGCTTCCATAAACCACATGGGCAGACATTCAGGCCCTCCTGAACACCCTTCTCACTCTCAAGGGACTCTGGATGGTTTCTTAATATCCCACCAAGAATCTGATAGACTGCATGAATTGGAACACAACTTTCCAATTCATACATTAGCATTAGTCATCCCAGGGGCTAAAGCCAGATTGTAACCAAATTAACCCAGGGACTCAGCCAAATTATACCATTATAAAGGGTGTACCATAATAGAGATGCAAAAGGGAATCCCAAGGACACAGAGTTTCTAAAAAGCACACGAAATACACCAAAGGCCAAAAAAGAACATGTTTACTTTTCTCAGAAGATAGTTTGAGGAATACAGGCAATATACTGACCTGGATCTGGAGCACCTGGATAATATGAGACTAGTCAATATGACCTTCTTCAGTCAAATTGTTCCAGCTATAAGAAAAAAAACTACAAAATTGGAAGAGGAATTAGTGATAACTATGTCTAACATGGTTAGAAAGAAACTTACTGACTCTTTTTGGTAGATTCCAGAGCTCATTACTCTGTTATAAATGAAAAACAAGACTCTGTCTCCAAAGACAGTGGCTATTAATGGGGATTCTGGGGTCCCTATAACTTTCCTACAATCCCTCAAATGTCAACTAGGAGACAGCAATTTAAAGCACAACTTCCTTTATATGCCTGAATGTCCTATGCTGATTTTAAGACAGAATCTATTGACCAAACTAATTGCTCAGATAAAGTCACCTCTTCAGAAAGAATAAACATTGAGGTTCCTCCCAATCAAGTATGTGCTCCTCATACTGCCTTACTACACTTATATAGAGTAACCTGATATGATGCATTAGAAGATCCACTCCTGAAAGTAAGCCCAGAGGCATGGGATGATGTGATGCCAAGGAGAGCAAGAACTGCTAACCCAATCAAGGTAAATTGTTGCCCCAACACAAAACCCTTCATTTAAAGAGAGGGCAGGGAAGGTATATATTCATTCATGAAAGTTTTTTATGATATCATTTAATGCAGCTTACTCATCTCCATTCAGTACTCTTATTTTTTTGGTTCAGAAGCCTGGTACTAATGATTACAGATTTGTGCATAACTTGAGAGCATTTAATCAAATAACAGAGAACAATTACTTGGTAGTGCCAAAAGCTTACATGTTACTAGTCTCCTTATCTGAGAGTTTCTTTTGGTTCACAGTCTTGCACTTAAAAGTTGCCTTCTACTGCTTGCCTCTGAACCCAGAATCCCATGAGCTATTTATTGCTTTTGAATGGGAGGATCCTGAAACCAATGTAAAGCAACACTATTGCTGAATTTGCTACCACAGAGATTTTAAAATGTGCCCCCAGTCTCTTTATTGAACCTCTAGCTAGAATTTAAGATAGCTTCAACTTGAAGGAGTTTTACTACAATATGCAGAAGATATCCTCATTGTCAGTACCACTAAGGAGGCTTCAGATCAGAATACTGTCCTACTCTGAACTTTCTGGTAAACCAAGGGTCCAAGGGCTCCATGAAAAAAAAAAGCCCCAAATCTCACAGCCTGCTATGAAATATCTAGGTATTGAGCTGTCTGCAGGAGAAATGAATTTGTTGCCAGCCAGGAGAGAAGCTTTATCTAGAGAGGCTGTACCAACCACTAGGAGGCATCTCTGAGGATTCCTGAAAGGATGGATTTGTTGGATTTGGATTCCAAATGTTGGCCTTATAGCCAAACCTTTAAATGTGTCCCTTAAAGGAAAAGACAGTGAGCCCTTAAATTGGACAGCTGAGTGGCAGCAGGCATTTCATGCTGTTAAAGAAAACTTGTAACAGCCCCGGCACTTGGTCTCCCAGACACAAGGAAACCTTTCCATCTATTTGTGCACAAGTGGCAAGGAATAAGCCTTGGGGTATTAACACAAAAGTTCAGCATCACATGAGGTCTTGTTGCCTACTTTTCTAAACAATTAAATAGAGTGATCCAAGCATGGCCAGTATGCATCCAAGCAACTACTGTCACATACAACATCCTGTGGGAAGTTAAAAACTGCTTGGTTTACTGTGGGAAAACCAACCAGAGAGTGGACACCTCACTATATAATACCACTCCTTGAACAAAAAGGAGGATATTAACTCACTTTTGGGAAGTTAAGCAAGTTTATGCAATAGTACTAGATAATCCAAATGTTAAATTGAAAACAGTTTCTACCTTAAACTCTTCCCCCAACTTTTCTATTTCCCAATATATAAGAGTAACCTACCCATGAGTGTGTACAGATAATTGAAAGAGACTATTCTAGCTCTCCTACCCTTGGAGAATCCAGACACAGAGTTGTTCACCTCCCAGAACAGTTCATGGACAAAGGAATCCAAAGAGCAGGGTATACTATAATAACTCCCCAGCTAGTTCTAGATATGAATGTACCTCCTCCAGGTACATCTGCTCAGAAGACAGAACTCATAGCCCTCACCAGATCCTTACATCTGGGAAAAAATAAGAGTCACCTCCTATACCTACTCAAAATATGTCTTTTCAGTAGCCCATGCACATGGATCCATTTGGAAAGAGAAAGGATTATTAACCTCAATGAAGAAAGAAATTAAACATGCATAAATCATATTAGCCCTTTTAGAAGCCATTTTGTTGCCAAAAGAAATAGCAAGTACTGTCCATTGTCCAGGGCATCAGAAAAATGATAACCTGATAGCAAAAGGAAATAATTTAGTTAGTCAAGCTGCTAAATGAACAGCAAAAAACCCAAAGAGAAAGAGTAATACCTTGACCTGATACCCAGCATTGACTTGGACTAATTTAAGCCTCAATATTTGACAATGGTTTCCGACAGGGCTAAAGAACGGGAATTTTCCATATCCCTGAAATCTCTTTATGGAACTCTACAAAACCACCAAGGAAGGGTGGATATACAGTGAACAAGGGATCATAGTAGCACTTGAACATGTAATGGATATGATCATCACACATTTAAATAGAGGAACTCATTATGGAAGGGATGCCAAGTACCAGTGTCTATAAAAGCTCATCATTGACCCAAATGTGCAGAAAATATTACAGAAGGTTGCCCAGATGTGCTGAATCGTGGCTAAAAATAACCTCAGAAAAGGACCCCTCCTCCTGTTAAAAGAGTTCAAACATGAGGAGCAGAATCAGTTGAGGACTGGCAAGTAGATTTTACTGTCATACCAAAGGCCAGAGGAAATTATAAATACCTAATATTGTTTGTGCACATCTTCTCTGGATGGGTAGAGACCTTTCTTTTTAGGACACAGAACATCTCAGAATTAACCAGAGTCCTGTTTAAAGAAATCAGTCCCAGGTTCACACCGCCATATTTCATACAGAGTGATAATGGAGGAACTTTTGTTGCAAAGGTAACGAAGGAAATAGTCAGAGCTCTAGGAATACATTGGAAGCTAATGCTTCATGGAGGACACAATCCACAGAAGAATGAAAAGATGAATCATACCATAAAGAATGATTTAGCAGAAAATTGCCAAGAAACTAACAACATGGGACAGAGCATTGTCAATTGCACTGCTTAGGGTAAGAACAGCCCCTAGAAGTAACCAGTGATTTCCTGTATATTTCCTCTTTCCATCATCTTTGCCTTAAGTCCTTAAGCGTATGTTTAAAATTGTTTTCAAGTTCATGGCTGTTAATTAAAACTTTGGATTCATCTTGAAATTTTGTTTCAATTAATTTTTTTAATTAATGTGATTTTTTTCTTTATGATTGGTAATTTTTAAAATAATATAATGTATTTTGTGAATGATATGTTGTAGGGATCCTGGGTTATGTTGTCTTTTAAAAAGGAGTATTGAAATTTGTTTTTGCTGACATTTAATTACTGGTAACAACTTTTGAACTTCTCAATCTTTATATAATTTTTTGTTAAGGGTGATTTATTTCATTTTGTCCTCATTCTTAGGGCAAGGTGACAGTTACTTTGTGCCTTTTTATCTCAAAGCTTTACATAATTTTGTTTTAATAAAAATTGTGTGAGAAATATAATATATTGAATATTGTATTTTGATGCATTCTGGTAATCTTTGTCTTTACAGAGGCATATGTTCTGCATAATAAAAATACAATTAAAATATTCTTTATTATGTGAAATTTTATTATTTTAATATTTCTGGTATCTTTTTTGAATTGTATTTTTATTTTGCATGCACACTTTCAAACTTTTTGTATAGATTTAACATTGAATTTGAATGTACTTGATGTCAAAGTATCTATTAAATTCTAACAATTTTTATTTTCATTGAATACTTTGGTTTTTCAAGATTTCTTGAAATATTTCTCAACATGAAATTAGTTTAGAAAAATAATTGTGTATTTTTTTAAGTTTATACTAAAAGTATCTTCAAGGCAGCTAAATGGAACATAAACTCAAGGAATACATATGGTTAAAAGAATATTGTTAGGGCACCCAAAATTTAACATACTGAACAAAATGACTATCATAATGTGAAGCCTGTTATAGAAAATGTATTTTACATTGAGTGTTTTTATTTACCAGCATATTCAATAAGAAAATGTACCAGGAAAATTTCAGATACTGGGAGTTGATCATATGGTATGGGAGAGGGGAAGAGCATTGGGAGAATCAGACAGGGAAAAAGACTTAAGATAAGTCAAATAAATATATGGTTCATTCTGTAAATATTGTATTGGTATTATGGGGGGTGGGCTTATAGGATTGGAGAAGAGAGAGTGGCTAAAAAAGAGAATGGTAGACACACGAGACCCACATATGAAGAGCAGGCTGAGGAAATTTGATATAGATATTTAAGCATAATTTTGTTCAAATTATATATATATGTATACATATATTACAGCTTCTTATGATGGACAAGTAAAGTGTTTAATGTTTTGTTCCTTGAGATAGAACAATAGAAACATATTAATGATTTAAAAGACTAAAAGTTTTTTTATATTAAATAACTGTGCAAGTTACTTAAGATTTTCTACACAAGAAAAAAATATTCAATGCAATTGCAAAATAAAAATAACGCCTTCAAATTAGAACCAGGATAAATATAAATAAGGTACAAAAGCTACAATGCTTCACAGAATATTACAAACTGAGCATTATAATTAGGATGAATGAATGAAAATCTCTGGTAGAAAAAGTGATTAAAATATAATCAGTTTAATAAGTCTTAATTATGATGATGAAAAGTGTTCATATACAAAGTTTCAAAGTAAAAAACATATATTGTAAAGGATAGTAAATAGTATATCTATAGTAACATTCTTTCTTCAATTTTAACATGACCACAAGAATGCATGGAGTTGATAATAGGGGATTTATGGGGACTCTATTAACTACATGAGTGAAAAGTGTACAGAGTAGCTTCAATATATCCCTACACTAATGCAGCATTAAATTTCCTAAGTGGCCTTTATAAAATTTTATAATAGAAATCATTATATTATAAAAGGAATTTGGCCAATGTTAGAACCCAGTAAATTTGGGGGAAGAAAAGAAAAATGCAAAATAAATATATAAACATATACATATGTACACACAATCTCATCATATGTGCTACCTTCAGTCACTCCCATGAATTAAGATTCATTCTTTTTTTCATGGTTTGTTTTTGTTATATGATATATGAGAAATTCCTAAACAGTTGTCTCCAATTATCTAAGTCATATATACAAAGGATAATTCTGTTTTATTTCCCTATTCTAACTATTTAGAAAATATATCATTTGAGAAGGAATAGGTGTGTAAATTACTATGACTTATTTGATATATTCAAAGGAAATTTTTGGATAATAATTCTAGAAATAGAATTTTCAGTAAAATAACATTTTTTAATTAGAAATATGTAGAAGACTGTTGACATAACAAAGGAACATAAAACATGAGTGCAATAGCATCCTCAACCTTGATGAATTACTGCTATGCTTTCCCAAGTAAACACAAACAAAAGAAAATTATTATATAGCATGTGTGCATAAATTCATGTATCGACAAATACATCCTTGTATATGCCACAATGTGATCAATATTTACTTGTATATTTTGTATTTGATACATTTGCCAGAGCCTTTGGAGAACACAAATATGAATGAGCAACTCCTCTCTCAAGGAATTTAGCCTTCTTCAAAGAGATAAATATCACACACACACACAAGCACACACAAATGCATATATTTCACTGTAAAAGAAGCTTCATCAAATTTATCTTTAATTTCTCTCAATATATATTTCAAATGTGATGGTCCAACTCATCCCTTTGATTACTACTCAATGATTAACACACTGGAAAGAAAGTATCAAGCCATACACCCTTTCTAATGGTCATTTTTGTAACAATGGCTGGGAGAGCTCATACTACTTGTAATGTGATGTATTCATTATTAACAAATATTTTCTGCTTGGTTTAGAGATATTAAAATATCTATATATACCTCCAAAGAATTTCAGTAATTATTATTTAAATAATATTTCATTTATCTATATACACACAGGTTTCTTTTTAAGTTTTGGTAGTTAGAGAGTCACACTACAGTTATTTGATTTTTAATCCTGCTATTATTTCTTATTTTCTCTTTCTTTTTAAACTGTAAGTACTGAATTTCCATGTAATGTATACAGCATTCCCATATTGTTGACATTGCATTACTGTGGTACCCTATTACAATTGATGAAAGAATGTTAAAATATATTATATATAGACCTTTGTTTACATTAGGTGTATTTTCCCATATACAAATCTATTATTAATACCTTGTATTGGTGTCATATATGTGTTATAATTCATGAAAGGACACAGTCCATAGTCCACAACAGGATTCACTGTATTATGCAGTACCATGTTTTGTCTTCTAACTTTCATTGTAGTAACATACATGTTCCAAAGTTCCCTTTTCAACCACATTCACAAACATAATTCAGTCCTGCTAATTATAGTCACAGTAATGTACTACTACTACCTCCATTCATTTCCAAACCTTTATAATCACCTAAATAGAAATATTATAAAAATTAAGCATCAGCTCCCTATTCGCCGACCCCAATCTATGCCCTTTTAACTTATATCCTATATTCGAACTCTATGAGTTTGCTTATTATAATTAGTTCTTATCAGTGAAATCATATACTTGTCCTTTTGGGTCTGGCTTATTTAACTCAGCATAATGTCCTCAAGGTTCATCAAGACTTCATTCCTTTTTGCAGCTAAATAATATTTCATCATAAACATATATGACATTTTGTTTATACATCCATAGGTTGATGGACATTTGGGTTGCTTCCATATTTTGGCAATTGTGAGCAATGCCACTGTGGACATCAATGTGAAAATATCTGTTTTAGTCATGCTTTCAAATCAGTGTATACACCTGACAGTGAGATTGCTGGGTCATATATTAATTCTATTTGAGCTTCCTGAGAAACTGCCCAGAAGTCTTCCACAGCAGCTATGTCATTTTACATGACCACTGGCAATGGATGACTGTTCCCATTCCTCCACATCTCACCAACACTTAAAATTTTCTGTTTCTTAATGACAAACATTCTAGTGGGTATGACATGACATCACATTGTGGTTTTGATTTACATTTCCCTAATAGCTAGTGATATTGCAAATTAATTCTTATGCTTTTTTACTATTTCTGTATCTTCCTTGGAGAAATGTCTATTCAAGTCTTTGCCCCATTTTAAATTTCATTATCTTACTGTTGAGTGTTGGAATTTTTATATAGTTTGAGTATTAAGCCTTGTCAGATATGTGGTTTCCAAATATTTTCTTCCATTGAGTAGGTTATATTCTTATTTTGGGGACAAAGTTCTTTGAGGCTCAAAAGGTTTTAATATTGAGGACGTTCCATTTATCTATTTTTTCTTTTGTTTCTTGTGTTTTGTGTGTAAAAACTAAAAAACTGTTGCCTAACACAGGATTCTGAGGATTCTTCTCTACGTTGTATTCTAGGACTCTTAGAGTCTTGGTTCTTATATTTATGTCTTTTGAGGCATTTTGAGTTAATTTTTGTATGTAGTCTGAGCTTGGGGTTTTCTTTCATTCTTTTGATTATGAATATCCAGTTCTCCCAGCACCTTATGTTGAAGAGATCATTCTCTTCCAATTGAGTGAGTGGCCTTGGCAGGCTTGTCAAAATCAAATGGCTTTAGATATGAGGGTCTATTTTGGAACTCAATTCAATTCCATTTGTTGATATATCTAACCTTGTGCTAGTATCATGCTGTTTTGACAACTGTAGTTTTGTAATATGTATTGCAGGCAAGATGTGTGAGTCTTCCAAATTATTTGTTTCATCATGTTTTAGGCTATTCAAGGAAATTTATCCTTCCAAATTAATCTGATAATTTGCTCTTACATTTCTGCAAAATAGGCTGTTGGTATTTTGATTGAGCTTGCAGTGAATCTGTAAATAATTTTGTAAATCTGTAAATTAAATTGACATCTTAAAAATATATGGTCTTCCAATCCATGGAAAAGGAGTGGACTTCTATTTATTTGGGTCTAGATTTCTTTAAGCAAGATTTTGTAATTTTTTGTGTACAAGTCCTCTACAACATTGCTTAAATTTATTCTTAGATACTTGAATCTTTAAATTGCTATTGTGAATGGAATTTTTTTCTTAATTTCCTCATCAGATTGATCGTTAGTACTATGTACTAAACACAGCTGACATTTGCATGTTAATCTTGTATTCTGCTAATTTTCTGAACTCATTTGTTAGCTCTGGTAGCTTTGTTGCAGATTTTTCGAGACTTTCTATATTTAGGATCATGCCATCAGAAAATAATGAAAGTTTTACTTCTTCTGTCCAATTTGGATACTTTTTAGATGTTTTCCTTGCTGTATTGTTCTGGCTAGAACTTCCTGTAGAATGTTGAATAAAAGTGGTGACAGTGGGCATTCTTGTCTTGATTCAGGCCTTAGAAACACAGTCTTTCACAACTGTGTATGATGTTAGATGTGGGTTTGTATTCATATATGCCCTTCATCATGTTGTAGTAGTTTGCTTCTTTTCTTATTTTTCTCAGTGTTCTCATAAAAAAGAATGATGAATTTTGTCAAATGCCTTTTTCTGCATTAATTGAGAGGATCATATGATCTTCCCTTTTGTGTGTGTGTGTGGTGAATGACATTAACTGAATGAAACCACACTTGCATTCCTTGTATAAAATCCACTTGATCATCGTGTATAATTCGTTTTATGTGCTTATGGATGCATTTTGCAAGCATTTTCTTGAGGAATTTTGATTATATACATACAAGATAAATTGTTCTGTAATTTCGTTCATTGTAGTATCTTTATCAGGCCTTGGTAATAGAGTGATGATGGTGACATAGAATGATTTAGATAGTGTTCCTTCCTCTTCAATTTTTGGAAAGAGATTGAGCAGGACTGCTATTAAATTTTTTTTAAAGACTTGTATATTCTTACTTTATTTTTTCTTAAATAATAATTTTTTTTATTTTTTTAAAGATATGTAGATTACATAAATGTTACATAAAAAATATAGGGATTCCCATATGCCCCACTTACTTCACCTCCCACACCCTCCCACATAAACACCCTTCATTCCTGTGGCACATTCATTGCAATTGATAAATGCATCCTGGGGCTTTGCCATTAAGAATGTGCCATAGTACACACTGTAGTCTACAATCTCTCCCACACAGTTCTGCATGTTATGTGATAATATAAAATGGTCTATATCTGTCATTGCAGTGTCATTCAGGAAGATTCCCAAGTCCCGAAAATGCCCCTGTATTACAACTGTTTTTCCCTCTCCCTGTTCCCAGAGCCTCCAGTGGTCACTGGCTCCAAATCAATGTTGTAATTTCTTCCATTGCTAGAATCACAATATGTCTATAGTAGAATATCAGTAGGTCCACTGTAGTCCATAGTTCTTTCCCCAATCCTGAGAATTCTGGGGTGCTTATATACACTCCACCTCTAATTGAGAGGGGGCTTATATCCCATGGGGAAGATGGATGGGACTATCTGCTTGCAGTTGCAGACTCTCTCTGTTCCTTGGGATAGTTGTTGTCCATCATCATCTCCTTGTTAGTTGTCCTGGGTGAGTACAATGAGCTGGAGAGTAGGTGCTGCAACTCTGTCGAGGTTCCAGGCCCAGCTGGCACATGGCTAGCCCAAAGCCTTGAGTCTCTTGGATGTACACCTACAAACTCCAGCACCAAGAATAGGTTTAAATAGAAGGGACAGATGTGTCGTGTGTAAGGAAAACATAATTGAGTCCAATTCTGTCACTCTCAGGAGCACAAACTCCAAAGTAGGGCCCACTGGCAAGGCACCAAACTCTGGAGCTATCTGCCCTGACCATAGGACCTGGGTTTCTCCAGAGCCCTCAGGAGCCCCACTGTTTGGAATACTATCCACTTAAACTTAGCCTATTGTTGTGGAATGCCTGCAGGTTGCCTCCTGAGAGGTTCCTCATTGCTCAAATGTGTCCTCTCTCTCAGCCAAACTCAGCATATAAATGCATTACCTTCTCCCCAGCATGGGACATGAATCCTGTGAATGAGCCTCCCTCTCACTGAGGGATTACTACCAAGCACCAAATAGCAATGCAACTACAAAAAAGGCCTCGAATAAAATGGGGGAAATGTAAAGACAAATGAGTTTATATGGCTAAGAGACTTCAAAGTGAATCGAGAGGTCATCCCAGAGGTAACGTTTATGCACATCTCAGTACGATCTCATAGACTGCTATTAATTCTTGATGACAGTGGTGTGTTGAAGTCCAAACTGTTATTGTAGAGGTATTTGTTTCCCCTTTCAAATTTTACAGTGTTTATCTGATGTATTTTGGGGCCTCCTTGTTACATGCATAAATATTTATGATTGCAATTTCTTTTCCTGGTGAATTACCAGTTTGGTTAATATTTAGTGTTCTCTGTCTCTTATAAGAGCCTTAAAGTCTGTTTTCTCCAATATTGGTATAATAAGAGATACCCCACCTCATTTTTTTGGTTAATATTTGAATGAAAGATCTTATCCTGTCCTTTCATTTTCAACCTACTTGTGTCATTTGGTCTAAGATGAGTCACTTGTAAACAACATATAAATGGATCACGCTTTTTTATCCAATCTTTCTATCTGTATCTGATTGTGGGATTTATTCCATTAACATCCAGTGTTATTATTGTAAAAGCAGTAGTTACTTCAGCCATTTTGTCCTTTTGTTTTTATATGTCATATCTCTTTTTTGCCACTCTTTTCCTTTATTGCAATGCCCTTTTCTCTACAGTTAATATTTTTCAATGTATCTGACTGATCCCTTTCTCATTTTTATTTCTACATATTTTTAAATACTTCATTTGTGGTTGCTCTGGAGTTTATATCACACAACCTACATCTAAAACCTGCTTATTTGAAAAGACATCAACTTATTTTTTTCAATTGAAAATGTATTGAACTTTGGTTCAATAGCATACTTATTCATTGCTCCTATATCCACTGCTTCCTTCTTTACATTACTTTGTCCCACTTTATCACTTTTTATTTTGCACATCCATTATCAGGGAATATATCCTTTTTCTGTCAAATTTTATTCTAACTCATTTGAGTTAAAGAGTTGAGTTATATAGAGAGGATATAATACTATTTGCTTTTGCATTTACCATTTTAGTTACCCATACATACGATCATCATTTTTTCACACTACTCCAAGCCACTTTCTTCTATATTTTCCTTTCAACCTGCAGGGTTCTTTTTAGTAATTCATATTAGGCAAGACTTTTGTTGAGCAACTCTCTCAGTTCCTGCTTATTCTTATTTGTGAATATTTTAATCTCTCCCTCATTTCTGAAAGACTGTTGTGCCAGATACAGAATTTTTGGCTGACAGGATTTATTATTCAGTACCTTAAATATATCAAACCACTTCCTACCCACCTCCATGATTTTTGATGAGAAATGGGCACTTAGTCTTATTGAGGACCCCTTCTATGTGTCAAATCACTTTTCTCTTGCTGCTTTCAAAATTATCTCTTTATCTTTGGCATTTGGCATTTTCATTAATATGTGCCTTTGGGTGGGCCAATTAGGAATTATTTTGTTTAGAATACTTTGTAGATCTTGGATATTGTAGCAATTTGATATTATTTATGATTTCCAAAAATAGATATTGGATCATATTTGTAAACTGGTCTGTTCCTCTGGGCATAGTAGATTGTATTGGATGCAGAGGTTTCACTTTTAATTTATTAAATCAAGATTAGGTCTTTTATTTGACCATGTAATTAGGGCAACTCGGTTTGAGACCCTACTTACAGATAGCCTACAGATGTGGGCTATATATGTGGATTCAAACAAAGACAAGGAAGTAAACTCATGGAGAAGGAAGACACAGAGAGTCCAGTCTTTAACACTGGTGCCTCAGGGGAGAGATGAACCATTAGCTTGATAGTTTAAAGCTAATCTAGACAGAGAAAGCAGAGCAGCTAAGCCCAGAGAGAAATGAACACCAGGTAGAGTGATGAGCTCCCCAGCCTACAGCAGAGATCAGAATAAGATGGGACCATGGAGCCTTAGGAGATAAAGGAAGGCTGAACCCAGTGACTGGCATCCATCTTACTCTAACAAGTGGCACCAGACTTCGGAGAGAGAAATAACTTATGCTTTATGGCTTTGTGAAGGTAAGCTTCTACCCCAAATAAATACCCTTTATAAAAGCTAACAGAGGAGGGAGGAAGATGGCATCAGTTTAGGAGGGCACTCAATGACTCACTCTCTGAGGATTGCTGACTGGGGACAGGGTCCTGCCCAGGGGTCTGTGCTGGGGGTGCATGGAACGAGAATCTTGGGGACACCGCTCTGGAGGGAGCTGGATGGCACAGATTGCTCAGAAAGGATGTGTGAGTTTTTCCCCTATCTGTGGTGGTAAACACAGACAGCTGAGCCCCACCCTAAGGGAAAAAGGCTGGTTTGAGCCACAACTCCTGCTGGCAACCCGGTGAGAGGAAGCATTCTCAGAGAGTGGAAGGATTCTGGTGGAGGGTTGAGAGGGCTTTCCTTTCTACGGATTTGGCTGCCTGGAACCACTTGCTGCTTTGTGGAACAAAATAGCTGGCTTGAAGTGGCATCAGGCTGAGGGGAGTGGCGAATCTGCTGAGGAAGTTTGATTTTCCTAGCTGCCCAGGGATATGCCCCAACACTTGCCAGCAACCCAGTGAGAGGGAGCATTCTCTAAGAGTGGGAGGGTTCTGACAGAAGGTGGAGAAGGGTTTCCTTTCTGTGGATTTGGGTGCCTGGAACCCCTTCATAGCTTTGGGGAGCAGATAAGCTGGCTTGAAGCTGTGCTAGGCTGAGAGGAGAGGCAAATCTACTGAAGAAGCTTGATTTACCCAACAGCCCAGTGATACTGAGCCTTGGATCCAGAGAGAGCAGAGTCAGCCAATTTTATCATTCTGCACTGACATGCATCAGAGCTTCAGCTCCCCTAGGGAGGCCAGGAAGTGGAAAGTGCTTGATTAGTTTCCATGAGCCTAATTAGGGTCCCCTCAGTGAAGGGGGTGGTCTAGAAGAGGACTTATGTTGAGTCACTTATCTCACAAAAAGAAAAAAAGGAAGACAGTCACTT
>JAQZBX010020889.1:0-32674 GCA_029593785.1 Cabassous unicinctus | reverse complement strand
AGCTAAGCCCGGAGAGAAACGCAGCCCTGGGAAGAGAGGAACCCCAGAAGCCTGAACCCTGGCAAATGCCGGCAGCTGTCTTGCTCTAACACGTGGCAATGGACTGTGGTGAGAGAAGAAACTTAATGCTTTATGGCCTGGTATCTGTGGACTTCTACCCCAAATAAATACCCTTTATAAAGACCAACCCATTTTTGGTATTTCACATTAGCACCCCTTTGGCTAACTAATACAACATACAAGGGAACATCAATAAGATTAAGTGCCAATCTCTCATCAGAAAACACGGAGGGAAGAAGTATTAGTATTTAAGTTACTGAAAAAGAAAACTGTGAGCCAACAATTCTGTATCTGGCAAAACTGTCCTTCAAAATGACAGTGAGTTCAAAGTCTTCACAGACAAACAAAAAACTAGTTTAATATGTTACCAAAAGGCCAGAATTACAAGAGAAACTAAAGTGCTGTAGCCTGAAAGGAAAAAAATAGGGTGAAAGATTTGAGGAAGAGTGTAAGAATGAAGATTATTAGAAATGATAGACTAAAGTGTAAGAAGAAAGCCAAAAGAACAATATGACAACAGAGAGCAGAAGGAAAAGTGGATGAAATAAGTAATGCCTTTGCAATAATAACATTGACTGTTAATGGCTTGAAATACTCAATAATAAGACCTAGACTGATAATATGGATAAAAAAATATGCTCCATCTATATGCTTTTACAAGAGACCCACCTCATATGTAAGGATAAAATGAGCCTAAAATTGAAAGTTTGGATAAAGATATTCCATGCAAATAGTAACCAATAAAGAGGTGAAGTAGGAACACTAATATCAGAGAATATAGTCTTCAAATGCAAAAGTGTTGTACGGGATGAAAATGGTCATTATATATTAATAAAAGGGCAATTCACCATGGAGAAATAACTGTACTATATATTTATGCACCTATCTTGAGTGCTGCAAGATACATAAGGCACACCCTGGCAAAACAAGACAGATCAGGAACAAGACAGGGATGTCCACTGTAACCATAGTTATTCAATATTGTCCTAGAGGTTCTAGCTAGAACAATTAGGCTAGATGAAGAAATGAAAGATACACTAAGAGAAAGGAAAAAGTAAAACTTTCACTATTTGCATATGATATAATCATATATCTAGAATCCCTTTAAAAATCCACAACAAAGCTACTAGAACTAATAGATGATTTCAGCAAAGTTACAGGATACAAGATTAATATGCAAAATCAATAGTGTTTCTATACACTACTGATGTGCAATCTGAGGAGGAAATTTAAAAAAATTCCATTTATAATAGCAACTAAAACAATAAAATATTTATGAATAAATATCCCAACAGCCTTTTTTGCAGAAATGGAAACACTAACTATCAAATTTATTTGGAAGAATGGGGTCCCAAATAGTTCAAAACATCTTAAAAATGAAGAATGAAGTTGGAGTTCTCTTACTTCCAGACTTTAAACCATATTACTTAGCTGCAGTGGTAAAAACAGTATGGTACAGGCATAAAGACAGACACATTGACCAATGGAACTGAATTGAGGACTCATAAATTGAACCTCACATCTACAGTCAGGTGATTTTTGACAAGGCAGTCAAGCCCTCCAAGCTGGGCTAGAACAGTCTCTTCTATTCAATAAATGGTGCTGGGAGAACTGGATATCCAAATCCAAAAGAAAGAAAGGAGAACCTTATCTCACATATCATATAAAAATTAACTCAAAATGGATCAAGGATCTAAATATAAAAGCAACAACCATAAAACTACTAGAAGAAAATATAGAAAAACATCTTCAAGATCGTTTTGTACACAGCAGTTTCTTAAACATTACATCTAAAGCATGAGCAACAAAAGAAAAAAATAAATAGGACTTACTCATAAACAGTTTTGTACCTCAAAGGAGTTTGTCAAAAGGGTGAAAAGGCAACCAATTGAAATGGGAGAAAATACTTAGCAATCACATATCCGATAATGGTTTACTATCAGCGATATAAAATGAGACCATTCAACTCAAGAATAAAAAGGCAAAATATTTGATTAAAAAATAAGGAAAAGACTTGAAAAGACAATTGTCCAAAAAATAAAAATTGTGAAGAAACACTGGAAAAAATCTTCAACATCACTAGCAATTAAGGAAATGCAAATCAAAAGTACAATGAGATATCATTTCACACCTATTTTAACTGACCAGTCTTAAAAAGTCAGAAAACTGTGTATATTGGAGAAGATGTGGAGAGATAGGAATGCTTATTAACTATTGGTTGGAATGTAGAATGATATAGCCACTGTAGAGGGCTGTTTGTCAGTTCCTAAGGAAATTGAATATAGATTTGCCATTGGACAAATACTGTATGATTGTGTTATTATGAACTAAATATATTGTGTAAACTCATCGAGTTAATAATTAGAATATAGGTCACCAGAAAATAGGAGGGTAGAGAATAGAAAGCTGAGGGCTTATCTGTGCAGAATAAGTAAAAAGGTTGTTTGTAAATCTTTGGAAACAAATAAAAGTGGTGAAAGCATATCATGGTGTTTGTTAGTAGCAGAGCTATTATACAGTTATGACAGAGGTTGAAATGGAAAGTCTAAGGTCATTTATATTACTATAAGGAAAGCTAAAAAATGTAACATGGCACTGTATAAGATAGTAAAACCTCATGTAAAACATAAATATGGGTGATATTTCATATGTAAGACTGTTTTTACAAAATATAAATACAAATATACTAGAGAGAAGAAAAAAGAGTAGCAGCTATGTATGGCAGAGGAAGCATAGAGAGATTGAAAGGTGATGTGTTTTGTTTGTTTTTTCTGTTTATTATTATTATTATAGAGATAATGATAGTACTCTTAGAGTGACTGAACTGATGAATTCACTAATATGTGATTACACCGAATACCTTTGATTGTACACTTTGGATGTATTTATGCTTTATTAACATGTATAGTAAAATTGATTTGTTAAAAAAATGTAGGGTGCTTGTGTGGCTTTTTCACTTTCCTTTGAAAAACCCATGATAATTAATAAGTCATACAAAAATTTAGAAACAGACAGAATATGACTGTGTCCCAGGTGTTAAAACCAAACACATTACAATCTTAGCCATTTTTTTGTGAATCTATACTTTTGTAACAATAATAATTTAAAAAAACAAATCCAATGTCCTAAACCCCATAATTCTTGAAATTATCTAGTGAAAACATATAATAATTATACTGCATACCATTAATGGGAATTAGGAAGAAAAAAATACAACATGCAGAAGTATTCCAGCTAGTTCTTCTTTCATGGGTTTCTATATGGATTATAAGGTCAGAAGTGTATCTGATAGAGAAACAGGGCCTTAGTTTTTCTCTAAATGAATCAGTGAAATTTTAGCTATGAGAACTATTATCCAAACTATAAAATGAAATCTTGCCAACTCATTGTCAAAAAAATTGGCAATCTGTCGGATATTATTGTATCCATAACAGTACAGATATACGGCCAGAGACAGATTCATTAGTATCCATCTTTGGGAATAAGGATGTAATAGAATTTCTACAAAAAACAGTATTTACAGACACTTAACAGACCATTTACCCTTGCCTCTTACTTCTTCCTGACAATAATGCCTGTAACAAGCAAACCCTGAAATGAGTAGAGCGGGAAAGAAAGAATAAAATTTCTAAAGTTGATGTAAGGAAAGTTTGTTTTCATTGGTTCATATGTCTCATTTTTTTCTGTCTTCTGAGATAATCCTATTTTGCTGAGTAGTTTAATATCTAGCATCATAATTACCTTAAATATATTAATCATTTTTCTTGGTTAAGATATTTTCAAAAGTAATAATACATTTTTTTCATTAAAACAACACTTATGAAACAACACTTGGGTTATTTAGATTCTCATACCTACTGTAGATACATTTAATCTTTGGTCAGGAGTTCAGTCATGTGACCTACTTGGGTGCTCCCTTTGAAGTTCGTGTGAAGGAGTGGTGGAGGCACAGGGGAAGATGTCCTAAAGAACTTCCCAGTCTTGGTGAATGCCAAAGAAATGGTGCCTGCAATCAAGGTGCACTGGGTTTCTCAAGTAATCAAGACAGAGACACAGTACACATTCAGTCAGAGAACTCCCTGGCATTTTCTCCTCTTGGCTGTCTTGCTGAGCCAAATGAAGGCTGTTAAAGAGTTTACTTGGTCAAGAAGAGCCCCAATCCAAGTCACAATGTATTTCCTGTGGGTAAGAAGTTGTTCTGACCTGAAATTGAAGTGCAATCAAGCATAAAACCTATCCTTCCTTTCCTAACCATGCTTTATGGTGACCAAATAATTTGGGAAAAATTTCTCTTCATCAATATATTACCATTAAGAAATTCCATAAGAATTGTAGAATTATGTATTATTCTTTTTTGTATTTTGCTTGAAACGAATATATTTTAAAAACAAAAAACAACAAAATAATAGCCCAACACTGAAAATGGCTCAAATGGTGATAAAGTTAATGAATGGATAACTTGTTATATATCCTTACAGTGGAATCGTAATCAGCACTAAAAAGCAATTAAATATTGGTTAACACAACATAGAGGAAATTCAAAATAATTTTGCAGTGTAAAAGAAGCCCGAACTTCCTCTTTTCAAGAGTAAAGAGTATATGGTGTATTATTTATATAGAATTCTAGAATATATGAATATATGAACATATATAGCAACAGAAACCTTCCTTATGGTTTTCTAGGAATTGGGGAGGTGGGGAGGGTTGGAGGGAATTACTGACTACAAAGAAGCACAAGCAAACATTTGGGAGTGATTGATTTCTTCATTATCATGATTGTGGTGATGGTTTCATGAATGTACACATTTGCCAGACTTCCCAAATTTTACATTCAAAAACTTAGTTTATTGAAGGCAAAATACACCTTCAAAAAGCAGTTTGTTTATTTTAAAGGGCAAAAAATCTCTTTTCTATTGTGCATGTGTATTTGACCTTCAATTAACTTTCAGTTAACTTCTTATCTCTGTCCCTCTAGTAACCTCATAATGTGGTATGCTATACCTGTTGCTAGGCAACATTGCATATGGCAAAAATGACCCCAAACTGGTAATTGCATCTTGACCTGGAGGAATTAAAAGACACTGACATACCAGATGGACTCACTGTAGCTTTGATCTTTTTGAGATTGAGACTCTTGTAAATGGATAGGTCCTTTGATTATGCAATGGAAGCTAAGCTACTGGAGTGTTTACCAGTGATGTGTTCTCCTGTGGTGCACGAAAGCTTTCCCAGGGCAATTACCACACTTGCTCAGCATGGATCACATCTGCTTGCACATCTTGTCTTATTTCAAGGTTAAAATTACTTTTCAAAATAAGCATTCCTTCATGTTTTAAATGAGAACTTGACTTTGGACTCACCCCTATTAATCAGGCACACCCAAGTACTTTCTATTGAGTAGTATCCTGTTGACCTTTGCTTTGGGAAAAAAAAGCTTTCATTTTACTGATAAGTATACAACGTTGTCCTTTGCTTCAAATGAAGACACATTATCTTCCAAGACTGTCCCAAAAAATTCATCCTTGAAATGATAGGGCAAGCCAGTCAGCACCTCTGCTCATAAAAACTAACAAACCTAAGAAACACACAGAATTGTTGACCTAGAATTTTTTAAGGTATTTCCAAAACAGATAAATGCATAAGTATAGAACACATATAAATAATACAAAATGAATTTAGTGGAGCTACAAATTTACCATTTCAAACACACTAATTGTACAATCCCATAAACAATTTACTCAGTTAATCCCCCCAGAAGTTGTTACTTCCTATGACACCTATTGAAACACCATGAGCAGAAAAAGCATTGTGTGTTTAAGTCATGAAATCATTATTCAAATATCATTAGTGATAGATTCAGGTACATTTGTACATCATCTAACTGCTCTCCAGAAATTACAGGAAGTAAGTGAAGCAATGAGACAGCCAACAGGCATCTCATCATTCATAATCTCTTACCAGACAGATTGTAATAGGCTTAGAATCACATCCAATACAGAAGTAAGGCTTGAGTAGTTCAGAAACATTATCACTGAAATTATGGATATGAGACCTGTCATCATTCAAACTGTAAAATGAAATCTCTCCTAACTCATAGTCCAGAAAAAGGCCAATTCCTCTGATCTTTTCCCTTAACAGAAGAGGGACGGGAGCATTGCCATGTGCAACATGGTCTCCACTCCGCAGCTGGATTATCCAGGATCTCTTCTGTGATGCAGAGGGTTGCTTCCCCTTCCTGGAAAGCGAGTCTTTACAAACCTCCACAGTCCATTCAGGTTTGTCATCTACTTGGAACTCCCAATAATGTCTGCCAGAATCGAAGCCTTCAGGACCCAGGACAATTGGAGCATTGTAAATCTCTTTGGGGTAGAAGGAAGACTTTGCTTTTTCTTCACAAATGTCACAGACTTTTTGTCCTCTGAGACAAGCAGATTCGGATGTGCAGTTTTGGGGTCTAGGGTAATGTCTTTTGTAAATTTCTGTATAATTTTCTTCCAAGTTGAAGACTGTGGAGGAAGACTGCATCCTTCTTTACTGAACTGGAATGAATAGAGATCTGGACTTTCCAGGCTTTCATACCTGCCATGGATACTCTTGATATCTGTGTGCAATTTCACTTCTGACTGCACACTTTTCTCTGCTACCTCTGTTTGTAATCTTCTGAGTGTGAATATGTAGTATGAAAACTCTGCTATGCTTGTATTGAGTTTCTGTTGAATAGCTTTCTCTTCATCAGCTAACCTTGACAAAGCTGCCACATGCTTACATTCTAAAAATTTGTTCAGGTGTTCAAATTCAGAGTTCCATTTCTGCATCTGGGTTTCCACCTTCTCTCTCAGTTCTAATGATATTCTGTTTTGGGTGACAATGATTTTTGCAGGTCTGCCACTTGCTTCTTCAGGGGACCGATGTAATGGCTAAGTCTTTTCCTTTGGTGAGAGGCAGCCTCGTTGAAGGACCTCACATGATGACCCTGATGGTTGGGGGGCTGAGCATACAGGGGACACAGCACCGTTTTGTCCTCCTCACAGAATAGGGTCAGGACCTGACTGTGTCTTTCACACAAGTAAGTCTCTTCCTGCCTCTTCCTCTTGCTCCTAGTGATGTGGAGGAGCTTGACAATTTACTTATCTTTTCCAGCTGGCGGTTTCCCCTGAAGTGCCTCCCATGGCATTGGTGGCAGCAGACAGGACAAGGGAACCTATCCTGTAGATCCTCCCAGGAATACTGAGTGCAGGAACGAAAGAAGTTGTGTCCACATTCGATTGTGAGAGGGTCTCTCAGGAAATCTAGGTGGATGGGGCAGTGAGCATCTGCCTGAACTTTTGTCAGGGATGCCAAAAGCACCATTGGAGTGTGAATGAAGGTATAGACTGGGGGAGGTTTCTTTAAGAGAGTTCAGCTCTGCAGGTTCTCTCCAGGGAGAAGAAATTGAGGTCAACAGTCAAGTAAGGACAAGAGGTTCTCTGTTGCTGAGTTAAATCCCAAGGGGAGATCAGCTCACAAAGTGCAGCTAATCACAGAGTAGATGGGTAACTATTCTTCTAACCCTTGGAAGTTCAGAGAAGTCAAATCCAAGCTAAGCAGCTCTCTTGGTCAGCAAACAGCGATGAATCCAAGATCTTTCTTTATTCCTGGGGATAAGAAAATATTCTTTAACTTAAACAGCCTTTGAGATTTTATGTTGTTAGTAGCACTATTGTCAAAGAACACATATTGTGTGGTCACCTCTACCACCTCCCAAAAGGTACCTGGATACTTGCTCCTGCTCTCACCTGCCAAGTCCTTTGGTACCACTCATGATTCCTACTATCTGCTGTCCCCTCACAGGGATCTAATCATGACACTCTTTCATTTAAAGTGGTTCCCGGATTGCTGTTTTCATCATGAGAACCAGTCCCTGCTTGCAATGCCCTCAGCCCATTTGTCATTTCCCCCAAGTCTGTGATTCCCTGGATCTTCTCCACCAGGCAACTTCTCCTAAGTCAATGTCACAGTACAGTGAGGATGCTACCCTGCACTCCTGGGTAAACTCATGACTACCCTGAATACACACATTTGGGAAATCTATGTTGCCCACTAAACAGTCAGCCTCCATGATGGAAGGACTCTGTTTTCCTTGACCCCAACATGGTTGTACCTCCAAACAACTCTTGAGTCACTTGCCCAAAAGCTAGTGAATTATGAAAAAGTGAACCAAGTTCCTGAATCCCTCAACTGGTTAAATTAAGTAAGATCAATTCCTTAACGTGATGGGATCAAAAAATCTCTATATTTAGCACATATTTTGGGTGATCTTGAACAAAGCTCTTGGAGCAACTGGGAATCATAATGAAGAGTGTGTCCTCTGAAAGAAGCCAAACCCCAGTTTGGATTCCCTTGTGAAGTGGGATTGTGGCCCCTGCACATAGCAGTCTCTGAGGAGGCCATGGCTTCTACCACTCCAGCCTCACTCACCAATAGTGCCCCATCTCCTGACTTACGGAAGGCATGTGGGCTCTGAGGAAAGTCTCTGAGGAGGGTCACTGAGAGTCTTTGAGGTGTGTCTCTGAGGCAGGTCTTCAAGGGTTTATTCTACAGACACTCTTGCATCTGATGGTATGGTCAGTGAGGTTGACCTTGGCTTATATATAACACCAAAAGGGTGGAGCTTTTGCAACTCTGCCCACCAACATCTGTTGGCTCCTCCCATGAGGAGGGGCAAGGAGGGAAGAGAGTGGGTGTTAATATAGTCAGAGACACTGGATGGTTGGCAAGGGAATTTCCTTAATTAAATCATGTCAGGTGGGCCAGGTTCTGTGTTAATACACATGTTCTCATTTACATATTTACAGTGGTCATTTGATCTTTCAACAATCTTTAATGTCATCACTGATGATGAGGAAATGGAAGATCTGAAAATCTACATGTGGAGCATTCATATTCTGCCCAAGGAATGTTTAACTCTGGAGCCCACCATTTTAACCTTCTCATTAAAGAACAATTTTGAGCCCTGTGAAGAGTAAGGGATAGCCCATCTTCCCCTTCAGTTGCAGAGGTCTAGGATGAGACCATCCTTTGCACCCTGCACTGTCACTCAAGCTATTTCAATTTCCAGTGACTGCAGAATCCACCTCCCTCCTATCCTGATAATGGGACTATTTGTAGAGACTTAAATGGAAAGCCAAATCTGGTAGTGCCTTACACCAGAGAAGAGATGTTGTGAAAAGCCCAAAGTCAAGGAGAAAGTTATAGCTGCTTATTGTTCAGGTTCCCTGGCATATTGTCTCCAAGTTGTGAAAGAGCTGGAGAGAAGGGACCCTTGGGGAGAAAGTACACCCTGGAGACCCCAGAAGTCAGCCTTGTCGATGGGCCTCACATGTTGACCCTGGTGGTTGGGGGGCTGAGCACACAGGGGACACAGCATCATTTTGTCCTCCTCACAGAATAGGGTCAGTACCTGAATGTGCCTCTCACACAAGCAAGTTTCTTCCTGCCTCTTCCTCTTGCTCCTGGAGATGTGGAGGAGCTTGACATTTCACTCATCTTTTCCAGCCGGCTGTTGCTCCTGAAGTGCCTCTCTCAGCATTGGTGGTGGCAGACAGGAAAATGGAAACTGTCCTGTAGATCTTCCTAGTAGTGCTGGATGCAGGAAGGACAGAAGTTGTGTCCACACTTGATGGTTACAGGGTCTCTCGTGAAATCCAGGCAGATAGGGCATTTGGCTCCTGCCTGGAGTTCTGCCAAGGATGCCAAAAGTGCCACTGGCCTGTGGTTTGGACTGAGGGAAGGTTTCTTCAGGAGGGTTCTGCTCTGCAGGTTCTCTCCAGGGAGAAGCAATTGAGGTCAGTAGTCAAGAACAGAGGAAAAACCTTTTCGTATTTTTAATACATCAAAGTTGTGCTTCTATTTTGAGAATAACAGGGACAGTGGTTGGGAGAAGGCATGAAGAGGGATTCTGAGTGAAGGAAATAATTTATTTCAAAAACGGGTTAGTGGATATAAGGGTATTGTTTGTGCAATTTTCTGTATGCATGTGTATTAAAGGTAAATAATTAATAAACCCAAAAATTATAAGAAGGATATTATGGAAGACTTTTTAACATATTTGGATGAGAATGTCCTTCCAATAATGAAACAAAACCCAGAAAAAAATGTATTGTTTTGACAAACATATAAATAGTTCTCATAAACCTAGATATTCAAACCAAGCATAATGAACATCTTATGTAAAAATCTGTAAAGTAGGTAAATCATAGAAACAAAGAGTGACTTATGAAAATAATGCAGATGTTTATAATATTCCAGGAACAGAGTGAAAAGAATATCTCTGTGCCTTTTCTGACTGGAAAGATAGATAAGCTTGCTCACGTGGGGCATTGGAGACAGGTATCCCATGTCCACAGAAGTAGAATAAGCCTCGTGGGCAGTGAGAGCTGGGAGTGATTCAGGCAGTCTGGGCTGAAATCCTGGTCCTTCCATTCATGGATTTGTAAGCTTGGAAAGTCAAACATGACTTTTTGAGGGTAAACTCTTCTCAGCATCAGGACTGTACCTGGAACATACTCACTCCATAGTAATTAATAATCCCCCACACTTTAAACACTGAGGACACTATAGTCAAAGGACACATATTTGTGTAGTCACCCCTACCCCCTCTCAAAAGGTACCTGGATACCTCTTTTGCTACTGACAGCCAAGCCCTTCAGTTCCACTCAGGCCTCCTGCAATATGCTGTCCCTTCACACGGATCTAATCATGACACTCTCCCATTTAAAATGGTTCAAGGAGTGCTGTTTTGATCATGAGGACCAGTCCCTGACTGCAAGCCCCTCAGCCCTGATTCCGCAGATTTCCTCCACCAGCCCACTTCCCTTAAGTCAATCTCGCAGTACATTGAAGACAATATCCTGCACTCCTCATAAATTCATGACTTCCCTGAATATACATTTAGGAAATCTGTGTTCCCCACTAAACAGCCAAACTCCATGATGGTAGGACTGTGTTTTCCTTCTCCCCCACCATGGTAGAGTCTCCAAGCAGCTCCTGAATTCCTTGCACAAAAGTTGGTGAATTACAAAAAATGAGACAAATTCCTGGATCCCTCAACTGGTTAGATTAAGGATGATCAAGTCGTTAACAAGCTGGGATCTGGGAACCTCTATATTTAGCACATATGGTGGGTGATATTGAACAAGGCTTTTTGAGGAAATGGGAACCATAATTAAGAGCATGTTCTCTGAAAGAATCCAAATCCCAGTTTGGAGTCCCTTGCGAAGTGTGATTACGGCCCCAGAACTAAGGAAGCCATGGCTTCTACCACTCAAGGCTCCTTCACCCATAGTGCCCCATCTCCTGACTTATCAGAGGCATGCGGGCTCTGAGGAGGGTCTCAGAAGAGGGTCGCTGAGGAGGGTCACTGACGAGTGTCTGTGAGGTAAGTCTCCAAAGTGGGTATCCAGGGGACTTTCCACAGAGAGTCTTACATTTGATGGTGTGGTCAGTGAGCCTGACCTTGGCTTATATATACCAGCAGTAAGGTGGCGCTCTTAGAACTCTGTCCACCAAGGTCTGGTGGCTCCTTCCATGAGGAGGGGCAAGGAAGGAAAATAGTGGGTGGTTGTTAGGGAACGGAATCTCCTTAGTTAAATCAGGTCATGTGGGCCAGGTGCAGTGTTAATACACATGATCTCATTTACACATTTGCAGTGATCATTTGATCCTTCAACAACATTTAATGCCATTAATGCTGATGAGAAAATGGAAGATCTGAACAGCTACATAAAGAGTGCTCATATTCTGAGCAAAGAAAGTTTAACTCTGGAGCCCACAATTTTTTACTTTATTTTATTTTATTTTTTTTAATTTTTTTATTGTGGGTAAAAATCAAATTTTTCACAAAACAAACCAATATTTGTAAAATGATATATAAATATATATGCATATTATGTGCATTTACTTACATAAATGTTATTATATATATATATATAAAGGTGCTTATATTACCTAAATATAACACAGAAATTACAGGGATTCCCATGTTCCTGACCCACCACACCTCCTATAACATCCCACATAATCTTTCATTAGTGTGTCACATCACCTGCAGTGGATATATACATCCTGGGGCTTTGCCACTAAACATAGACCACAGTTCACTTCATAGACCACACTCTCTCTGACACAGTTCTGCATGGCATATACTGATGTAAAATGGCCTACATCCGTCGCCGCAACTTCACTCAGGACAACCCCCAAGCCCTGAAAAAGCCCCTGTATTACTCCTGCCCTTCTCCTCCCTGCCCCGAAAGTGTCTAGTGGCCACTGGCTCCACCTCAGTTGTAATTTCTTCCATTGCTTGAATCACAATATGTCTACAACAGAATACCATTAAGTCCACTCTGGTCCATAGCTCTTCCCCCAGTCCTGAGGGGACTGGGATGGTGATGTCCACTCCACCTCCAAGTGAGAGTGGGCTTATATCCCATGGATAAGTTGGATGGGATTATCCTGCCTGCAGCTGCAGGTTCTCTCCATTCCCTGGGATGCCCATTGTCCATCATCGTCTCCTCTCCAGGTGACTTGGAAGAGTCTATTGAGTTGTAGAGTAGGAGTTGCAGCTCCACCGAGATTCCAGGCACAGCTCTGGTAGTCCAGAGGCTCCAGTCTCTGGAAGTACATCTACAAACTCTAGCATCACATATAGGTTTGAATAGAAGAGACTGATGGACCATGTGCAGGGAGGACTTATTTGAGTCCAAATCTGTCACTCTCAGGAGCACAGATTCCAAAGTAGAGCCCACTGATAAGGCATCAATCTGTGGGGCTATCCCCTCTTATATAGGACCTGGGTGTCTCCAGAGCCCTCAGGAGCTCCTCTATGTGGGGTGATATCCACTTTGGTGTTGTATGAGATCCTACTGAGGTGTGTGTAAGCCTTACCTCTGGGATGACCTCCCGACTCTCTTTGAAGTCTCTTAGCCACATGAACTCATTTGTCTTTACCTTTTCCCCCTTTTATTCAAGGTCTTTTTCCAGTCGTGTTGTCAGTTAGCACTCGGTATTAATCCTTCGTTGCCAGAGAAGCTCATCCCCAGGAGTCATGTCCTACATTTGGGGGAACAATTTTAACCTTCTCATGAAAGAACAATTTTGAACCCGGTGAGGGATGGACCATCTCCTCTTTCAGTTGCAGAGGTCTGGGATGAGTCCATCCTTTGCACCCTACGCTGTCATTCAAGTTGTCTTAATTTCCAGTGACTGCAGAATCCACTTCCCTCATTTCCCTATAGCAGTGCTCTTTGTTATGACCTAAGTGGAAGGGCAACTCTGGTTGTGCCTGACACCAAGTAAGAGAAATTGTGAAAAGTCCCAAGCCAAGGATAAATTTAAAGCTGCTGATTGTTCAGGTTCCCTGGTACATTATCTCCAAGAAGTGAAGGAGCTGGGGAGAAGGAAACCTTGTGGAGAAAGCACACCCAGGAGACCCCAGAGGAAGCAAGAACCACTAAGGCCCAGGAGGCAGCCCTGCCTGGATCATAACTGTCCCTGAGTTTCCATGGACTTGTTCCTGTGAGTTTTCAATTTGTAGGAAAAAAAAAAACAACAACAAAGCACTCAATTTCTCTCTTAACATGGGATTCTCTCCTGGTGTATGGGATATAGTCATTTCCTGTTTTCTTATATGGGACTACTTGTAGATGTAATTATCCTTCAATATGGGGCTGGGGAATTGTTTCCTTTGATTTTATCTTCTAAAATTGTGGTTCACAAGCTTTTGAATGCACCAGAATCACCTTGTGAATTTATTAAAACACATAGTGAATTCTGTCCCAACACTTAGCCTAACCAAGTTTCTGATTCAGTAGGTTCAGAACAGCGCCAAAGAATTGGAATTTTAAATTAATTTCAATATTTTCCTTATATTAATGTTTGACAGATCACAGGTTGAAAGCTGGTGTTACACAGCACTGCTAAAAGTTCCATCCTTATTGTAACTTCTTCACACCTTCATTTCCCACACCCCTAAAACTGTTAATAATTTCACCCACAATCCAGATTTTCAAGTCCATAGAAGAGTTTTAATTCCAATTTTAGTGATTCTTCTTCATCTGCTTAGTTATGAGAGCCAAATCTATATGAGGCTTTGCACATCTTATGAGCAGAGGTATTGAGTGCCTTTTTGTTCTCTTCTGTGTTTTCTAGGGTGTGTGTATATATATATATGACACTGTTTTGGAAGATGAACAGAGATACTCCCTCCATGGTAAAGTGCAGATATATTTGTTATCCAGAATAATAAAACAATGACTATCTCTAGGGAAAAATTTGGGCAAGATTCTTTGCAGCCCATTAGAAAAAGTCAAGATATCCTTCTAGGTTCTTAAAAAGTATACCCCTAAATTTTCACATCAACCATTTAAAAGAGTTTAGTCCCCTAGATACAGGTACTTAAATACATTTCACCAATGAAAGGAGCCAGGATTTCACGGAGATATGGTTAATGGTCAGGTGCAGAAAGAACAAAATAAGCCTCGAACCTCTTATGTCAGACAGGAAAGGCTAAAGCGGACATGTAATGAGGACACAGAAGTCAGCTTATTTGGGCTCAACTGGCCACATTTGGAACCCTTTGAACCACTAAAAATAAAATAATGGATTACAACACATTGAATGAAAAAGTATCCATGATACCAAAGGGTTACAATAAGAGTTCAGGGATGGAGCTCAAGAGAATAATCCTCTTCAGAGAACAATGCCAGCATTTAAATGTGGTAGTGCAAAATTAGAAAACAATCATTTGCTCCTCTCAGTGTGAATACTAGTTTGAGCAAGAATCACCATTGTTTTGTATAGACATAGGCATATGTTGTCAGGTAAAAAAGAAATTCTCATCACTAATTGTTACTATGAAGGGGAAAGGCATCCTCATAATGGAGACATCTTCCATATACTACTTAAACCAAGTAATCAACCTGACATTGTGTGTACTTAACTGGTCTAATGGGAAGAACATGACATTGGCCATGTAATAGTCTGACCAGAAATGTTTAGCTTGAATCTAATTATGAGCAAATCTAGAATGTGGTACACTATGTGAGCACTTAAAATTAGTTGAGAGGATGAGTAAATGAATGAGCTGTCAAGGAGGTGATTGAATATATTATTTAGAATATCATGGCAAATATCAGGGCTGCAGGTCAAGATTCAGCAGCTGTTATCACTTAAGTGGTGCCTAAAAAAGTAGGTTGCATTTAAGATGACCTAGGAAGTTTCATATGTCAGAAAATCTTTTACTTCTTTTATTTATTATTTATTTTTTAATTTATTTTTTTCATTACAGAAGTTGTGATTTTACAAAACAATGATGCACAATGTGCAGAAATCCTATGCATCAACCCTCAACCAATAATTTAACTTTATTGTGGAACATTTGTTACAGATTAGGAAAAATATAATCAGACTATTACCACTATGGTTCATAGCTTACATTTGGTATTTTTTCCAGTATCTCACTATTATTAGCACCATGAATTAGTATTGTCTACTGGTTATAGTTCATGAGAGAACCCTCTCATATTCATGCTGTTAACCACAGTCCATCTTCCACTACATGTTTAACTGTGTAATACAGCCTCACGCCTATACAATCTATTCAAAGTGTACTCAGTGACTCTCACATTCATCACAGAATTGTGCAGTCATAACCTCAGTAAATTTTTGAGCATTTTCCTTATTCCAAAAGAAAATATCCCATATCCCTTTATTATTCACCCTTACTGTTGATATAATTCCTTCTTTGACTTTGATGCAAGAATATCAAAATATGGCTGGTATTATACTCCATAATTGTTTTTTTTTTCCCCATTCATTACCATACTCTTGCAACTTTGTAATAGTGACGGACAGTGCTCTAGTTCATACATGAATATTCTTGTATTTTCATCAATCCACATCCACTTCTGGGTTCATTATGTTATGCAGTCCCCAGATTACTCTCTAGCTTTTTTTCAATTGACATTTATGTCCTTAAACTTTCCCTTTCAGCCACAATCACATTTAGAAATCAGTTGTTAGTTATAATCACTATATGTGTTACAATCATCTCTATTCTACATACATTAATAATCAGTACCCCTTTTCAGCCCTTATCCTATCTCCTAGTAAGCTGTACTGTGGGTTTGAACTCCCTGTGTTTGTTCTTTGTATTTAGTTCATATTAGTGAACTACATATTCATATTTAGTCATATTTGTCATATTGTTCAGGTTTGTCCTTTTATGTCTAAGTCATTCAAAATAATGTCGTCAAGGATTATCCATGTTATCAAGTGTCCCAAATTCATTTTTTTCTTACAGTAACATGGTAACCCATCATATATATGTGTGAGTATGTGTATATATATAATTATACATATATACATCACATTTTGTTTATCCATTCATGAGTTGATGAACACATAGGTTATTTCCATTCTTTGGCTATTGAGAATAATGACACTATGAACATCGGTGTGCAAATACCTGCTTGAATAACTGTTTTCAGTTCTTCTGGATATGCTTTGTCAGAGGGATTGTCAGACCATATGGCAATGCTATATTTAGCTTCCTGAGGAACCGCCAAACAGTTTTCTATAGAGGGTTCACCATATTTCAATCCCAATGGAGTATCCCTAAGTCTCTACATCCTTTCCAGAAATTACTGTTTTCTTTTTTTTTTTTTTTAACAATGGCCCTTCTATGTTGTGTGAGATGATTACTTTTTGTAGTTTTGATTTGCATTTCCCTAATAGCTAGTGATACGAACAATTTTTCATGTGCTTTTGGCTATTTGTATTTCCTCTTCAGAAAAATGTGTGTTTAAGTCTTTTGACATTTTAAAATTGGATTGCTTGCTATTTTATTGTTGAGTAGTATGATGTCTTTATATAGCATGGAAATCAAACCCTTATTGGATATATGGTTTCCAAATATTTTCTCCCATTCCATGGGCTGCGTTTTCCCCTTTTGACAAAGTCTTTTGAAGCACACAAGTTTTAAGTTTGAGCAGATCCTATTTATACATTTTTTTCTTTCATTGCTCATGCTTTCAGTATAAACTTTAATAAACCACCACATACCACAAGGTCTTGAAGATGTTTCCCTACATATTCTTCTTGGAATTTTATGGTTGTAGCTTTTTATATTTGGGTCTTTGTTCCATTTTTATTTAATTCTTGTATAAAGTGTGAGGTAAGGGTCCTCCTTATTTCTTTTCATTATAGATATCCAGATTTTCCAGCATAATTTGTAGAACGGACTGTTCTGTCACAGCTGATTGTGTTTGATAACATTTTCAAAAGTCCCTTGACCATAGATATGAGGGTTTGTTAATGAGCCATCATTTCTACTCCATTGGTTTTTATGTCTATATTTATGCCAGTACCATGCTGTTTTTATCACTGTAAAACTGTAGCTAGGTCATATGATTTAATGTCTAGAACTGAGAGTCCTCCAACTTTGTTCTTTCTATTTAAGATGTTCCTGGCTATTTGGGGTCACTTACCTTTCCAATATATTCAATAATCAGTTTTTTCTTTTCTTTAAAAGAGGTTGTTGTAGTTTTATCAGTATTGCATTAAAGCTGTATATCAATTTGAGTAGAACTGCTTTATTAAAATAAAATTTCATATGCCAATCCATGAACATGGACTAGTCTTCCATTTATTTAGGTCTTCTTTGATTTCATTTAGCAATACAATGTAGTTTTCTGAATACAAGTGCTTTTCATCCTTGGTTACATTTATTCCTATATATTTGATTCTTTTTGTCACTGTTTTAAATGTAATTTTTTCCCTCATTTCCTCTCAGATTGCTCATTAATAGTGTATAGAAACACTAATAATTTTTGCCTATTAACCTTGTATCTTGTCACTCTGTTGAGCTTGTTTATCTGCTCTAGTGGCTTTGTTGTAGATTTTACAGAACTTTAAACCAAAGATCATATCATCTGTGAAGAGCAAAAGTTTTACTTCTTACTTTCCAATTAGGACAGTGTGTTTCTTTTCCTTGCCAGACTGCTTTATCTAGAACCTCTTGCACTACATTGAACAGCAGTAGTCACAGTGGGCATCCTTGTTTTGTTCTTCATCTTAACAAGAAGGTTTTCCGTGTTTCACCATTGAGTGCAATGTTAGCTGTGGGTTTTTCATAAATGTGTTTCATCATATTGACAAAGTTTCTTTCTATTCCTATCTTTTCAGAGTGTTTTTATCAAAAATGGTGCTAGATTTTGTCAACTGATTTTTATGTTTCAATCACTATGATCATGTAATTTTTTTTTTTCAATTTACTAATGTGATCTATTACACTGATTGATGTTCTTGTGTTGAACCACCCTTGCATGCCTAGGATGAAACTCACTTGATCATGATGAATAATTATTTTAATGTGCTGTTGGATTTGATTAGGAAGTATTTTGTTTTGGATTTTTGCATCTATACTCATTAGGGAAATAGGTCTATAATTTTCTTTTTTATAAAATCATTACCTGGGTTCATTGGAGTGCCCGGTTGACATTCTGCCCTATGGAATTTAGACTTGTGTATCCCTAGTCATGTGTGGAATTTTTATAAAACCTCATACTATTTTCATATTTCTCCTGTCTGTTCTGTTTCCTTAGAAAACCCAACCTAATACAGCTTGGTGCCAGGAGTAGTTCCTGAGGAAAAGAATATTAAAAATTGGTTTCTGGATTTGTTTTCTATTTTTGCAAATGGTTCTCTACTTTGGTTAGACTCAAGGGAGCTAAAGACTCTAATTCCAATAATCAAGATGCCACTGACAGTTCATGGCATGTGTTGGCAGTAGAGAGACACAAAACATCACCACTGGATATGATTATTTCCATGCTTGTAAGAAGCAAGATCTGGGTGAGTGTGTTTTTAACACATTAACAAGGTTTTGCATAGTTAAAAGGTATGATGATATTGGCTGGCTGTTCCTCAATATGCTTGACACAGTTACAAAAGAAGAGGATGTGCTGAAGTATTCAAATATGTAATTTAAGTACTGTATAAATGATGTGAAAGTTTTTCTGTGTGTTCTGAAAGAAAACCTTGTTTCATACAGGTGCAGACTTCAGATCCCTGAAAACCAGACTCAGAGTCTCATTGTACGAGAAGCACAGTAACAACAAAACTAAAATTTCAATCTTGCAGTGTATCTGCTGTTAAATTGAGGGCATTTCTTGGAAAGGAGTGGAATGCTGAGGATTGGGATGGATATATATGGGTTGGTGATGATAGCAATGGGGACACTGAAACCCTAAATGCTGCAAGACTTTTCCAGATAAACCTGTAATGCCCTTCCTTGAGAAGTCCATTCATTGTCAAGCTTGTATCACCCAACTTCCAGTCTGCCCCAAGGAGTTCAAACCTCTTCCCTGCCTTGCGGAGGTTACCACCCAACCTCAAGCCTGTACTGCCCAGAATCCAGCCTGTCCCAAGGACTCTCAACTCCTTGACTGACATGCTAGATTAGATTCACCATTTAGATATGCCCACCTACCCCAGGAATTTCCTGAGGACACACCTTTTACCATGCCTGTGAGGAAAAAATTTGTGAGACTAACTATATCTTCCCTGGAGAGCTCTGTGGTTATTCTTCTCTGTAGGTCTGATAATACTGTGTGAACTGCTGCATGGATGTAAATTCTTTAAACAATATGGGGATGATCAGAGCCTGGGTGGGCAGAAGCTATGTAGTAGCACTTACTTGCCAAAGACAAGGAAGCTTAGGCTGGGATAAGCTACTCACAGCCCTCTGGATTACCAAGGCAGCTTCTGTTCTTCCCCCTTCAAGGTGCAATGTAAGGAACAATGAATATGAGGAAAGGACCTAGGATTCCATAAATATTAGGTTAGCTCCATTCATCCAAAACTCAACAGAAATCAGAGACCCTCAAGTCTATTCCTTCTGGAATTCTATGAGGTGGAAAGTGTGGGCATGGGTCACGGCATACCAAGAAGAAATTTTGGACCTCAAAATGGCAGTCTAGACCAAATAATTTATTGTGGAACCACAATTTTACTTCCATGATCTATCAGTTTCTGGATAGATAAATGATGAGCCTGGTGTTCTCATCTTAGCACCATTGATGAAAAAAGAATATCCAGAAACATTGACTTTAATTGGTCAGACTCATACATCTGAGGATTTCTTTAGAAGTTTCCAACCTTAAAACTTTTGCATACAGAATTTGCCATGTTCCTCTTGGAGTACCTTCAAAAGGAAATCCCCTGATATTACAGTGAGCCTCTTTGTGTTTGGAGAATGGATTCAGCCTTCAAATGATTTCTGAAACTTTTTTTTTAGTTTTCAGTAAATGTTTACAGGAGACAAGATAGTGAATCTTTGTCCAAAGTTTGAGCCATTGATAATGGTGTCAAACTATAAACATGTTTACTTGGCTCAGTCCTGTTTATCTACTCACTAGAATATTTGTGCATTTATATTTTATAAGTATAATCAGTGTATTGATCTGTGGTAGCATGCAATATATTATTTAGTCTTAAAATGTATCTCTGTGAATTTTTTAGCAATCATTTATAAATTCCAATTCACCTAATAATAAATTTGCCAAAAATAAATTATAATATTTCCCTGAGTCAGACAACTCAGATAATCATCCCCAGGAAATGTAGCCATTAAGCTGATATCTGATAAAAGACTGAGAATAAACACAAAAATAAACAAAAAAATCAGGAGTAAGAGATGCCCTGGTTCCATATATAATAATAGGGTGGTATATAGGGGCAATACAGCCTAATATAAACTATGGACTATTGTTATTAGTACGATTATAATATCTGTCATCAATTGTAAGGATGGTACAACACTAATGCAAATTGTTAATGATAGGGGGTATATTGGAACCATTGTATTTTACATGATTTTTCTGTAAACTTAGAATAAACAAAGCATTACTGTATCTCCAAGAGGGGTATGGAAATAGATGTGAGGGCCAATACCTGGAAGAGGCCTCACTGTTTAAAGAAGAGGGATGCAGAATATGGACTTCTCAACTGTATTTCATTTTGGATTTGTAGTCATCAACCACAGAAACAATGGAGTTAGAAAATTATACCTAAACAATGGAGGATAAGCTGGCCTCTTGGGAGTCCAGTAATGACACTGGAAATGACATGGACAGGATATTCTTGCCTGAGCACCAGGAAACCATGTAAAGCCTCTTAAAACTTTTATTAATTTTAGGGAGAGGGGAAGAAGAGATAAAGAGAGAAGCACAAAATTCATGACTCAGTTTTATACTGGAAGAGTGTGTATAATTTGAATTGGCAAGATTAATTCTTTTAGTGGAAAAAAAAAAACTTTATGGACTGTCTTTGAAGGAAGTTTTAGATTTACAGTAACATTAATCAGAAATTACAGAGTCCCATATAACTCCCCAACACCCGCAAACATACTTTACCCTATTATTAACCTCTTACATTATTGTGCTACATTTGTTTCAATTGATGGATCAATATTGAAGAATTGCTACTAACCAAAGTCCATAGTTGTTATTATGGTTTATACTTTGTACTGTACAGTTTATACACTTTTAAAAATGTATAATATCATGTGTCCATCATTTCAGTGTCATACAGACCAGTTCCATTTCCATAAAAATGCCCTGTGTTCTAGCCATCCATCCCTTCTGCTCCGTTCTGTACCCCTGGCAACCACTATGTTTACATCATTATTGTAAGTTAATCCTTTAACACAAGATAATAACCTCAATATCAATGTTATAATTTCTTTCATTGCTAGAATCACAATTAGTCTATAGTAGAATACAAGTAATTCCACTAGACCATATTTTATTCCCCAATCCTGAGGATTTGGGGATGGTGCTACCCATTCCACCTCTGAGAGGGGGCTTCAATGCCATATGGCTAATGGATGAAACTCTCTTGCTTGCAGCTGTAGACTCTCTTTGCTTCTTGGTATGGTGGCTGTCCATCCTTACGTCCTGTTTGTTGACCTGGGTTAGTCCAATTAACTGGAGAATAGGTGTTGCAACTCTGCTGAGGATCAGGGACCAGCTGGCACATGGACAACCAAAAGATCAAGTCCCTTGGACGTACTCCTACCAACTCCAGCACTAACTATAGGTTCAAAAAGAAGGGACAGAAGAGGAATGTGTAGAGAAGTCATAACTGAGTTCAACTCTGTCACACTCGGGAGCACAAACACCAAAGTAGGGCCTACTGGCAAGGCACCAAACTCTGGAACTATGTGCAATGGTCTTAGGACCTGGGTGTCTCCAGGGCCTGCAGGAGCCCCACTATTTAGGGTCGTATCTACTTTGGCAGTCTATGAGATCCTGCTGAGACATGCATAATTGTTACCTCTGGAATGACCTCCAGATTCACTTTGAAATTTTTTAGCCATATAAACTCATTTGTCTTTACCTCCCCCCACCCTTTTATTCAACATCTTTTTTCCATTTGTATTGCTAGTTGTTGCTTGGTAGTAATCCCTCAGTACCAGAGAGCCTCATCCCCGGGGGGATAGACATGCATTTTTTATTTCAACCAATAGTATCATGCTGGTGGTCTCATTCTGTTCCTTACTCTTTTCTCTCTCTTTCTCTCTTTCTCCCTTCCTTCCTTCCTTCCTTCCTTCCTTCCTTCCTTCCTTTATCCATTCAGTACCATGTACTTAAGCTCTATTTATGTTATTAGGTGTATATCTAGTTCATTGCTTCCTACTGTGGTAGAATATTCTGTAATGTGCATCAATCACATTTTATCCATTCCTCCAGTGATGGACACCTCATTGCATCTAACTCTCCAATTAACACAAATAACACTGATAAAATTATCTTCTTATATGTCTTTTTATGGACCTGTGTAAAATTTCTCTGAATTTTATAGTCAGGAGTTGGATCCCCATTCTGCTTCATAATACTTATTTTTTTGGTGTCCTTTCTTCCCTTCTACTTAATAAATTTCTTCCCAATTATTTATGGGAAAACAGCTGTATTTAAGCCACATCTTAAACTTTTGATTTAAAAGACATATTTGCAGTGCATACTTGTATTTCCATGTCTCTTTCCAAACCGTGCAGTGTTGATTTACAGTGTGGTTTAAATTGAGGAGGGAGTTCCCTGCAGTGGCTCTATAAGAACATAAAGCCTGATGACTTAACTGCAAGGGGTACATTTCACTCTTTTTTTTTTTTTCAGTCATCATGTTTTCTTCCTTCATCAGATAGCTACTTTCTCTCTAGCCCTCCTTTGTAACTTAATTTTTAACTACAATACTTCAATGAACACCTACCCAGAGCAATGACTATCCCCTGCATTCCTCAGCAGAATAGGCCTACAAGATGCTCATCAAGAAAGGCTCTTTTTGTTCAAATAAGTGAGGGGGATGCTGCCTACTGGATCCCTCTCTTGGACAAAGTCTTCTCTTGAAGACTTTGAGAAGCTCTTTATATGTCTATTTTTAATCCAGGATTTCCCAGGTAAAATGACTACAGAACTCTCCTGCTCCTCCATCCTACTTTAACAAATATCTGTTAATATTCCTCAGAACTGGTGCCCCAAGGAATCCAGTTTGGGAAGTGTCATCTTAGCTATTCATCTACACCTTTTGTAAAAACACTGTCAAAAGACATTATTTTAGGAGGAGCAGATGTGTCTCAAGCAGTTTGGGACCTGCTCCTAGATGGGAGTTCCTGGGTTCGGTTCCTGGTGCTTCCTAAGGAAGATGAACAAGACAGTGTGCTGCCATGGTGAGCTGATGCAATGAGATGATGCAACGAGGAGACACAATGAGAGATACAACAAGCAGGGAGCAGATATGGCTCAAGCGATTGGACACCTCCCTCCTACATAGGAGTTCCCTACTTTGGTTACTGGTGCCTCCTAAAAGATGAGAAGACACAAAAAGCCCACAATGAACAGACACAAAGAGCAAACAGTGAGCATAAACAATGTGGGGGAGGGGGGAGAAATAAACAAATCTAAAAGAAAAAAAAGAATATAAATTGTGGGGGTTGGTGAATGAGGTGGCATAAGTGGCAGCTGCCAGGGTGGGTGGTTAGGCAGCTCTTGTCAGAGATGTTGGTGACCTGAACCAGGGTTATAGTAATGCAATTAGAAGTACATAGACAGGAATTCCATAGACAGGAATTAATAAGTGATTGGCTAAGAAGATGAAGGGAAATGGCTGGGTGCTTCCAGTCACTGAAATACCAATATTGGGGAAGAGTAACTTTGGATGGAAAAGTGATTTCATTTTTGCACATGCTGCATGTTTAGTGCCATGAAGAGATTGAAACATCAAATTGGCAGTTGGTTTTGTCAATCTGAAGTTTAGGAGAGAAGTACATTAAAAATCTAGACTTGGTATTTTTAAAAGAGACACGGTAGTTGAAGGTAGCAAAGTGGCTTACGTTACCTATGAATTCAATTAAGAAGCCCTTGGAGTTCTATGACATACCTTCATTTTCCTGTTTTTAACTCAAGAAGTAACTATGTTTTAAAATATAGAATTGTCAGTCAGAAAGGTTTATTTATTTTTTCACTAAAAGAATTTTATCTTGCCAATTCAAGGTAATACAGTCCCTTCCAGTGTAAAACTGAGTGATCACAAGTTTTCACCATCTCTACTCATCCTTTCTCCTCTCCCTAAAAGTAATGTAAGCTCTAAGTGGTTTACAGTTTTCCTGGTGATGAAGCAAGCATATCTTGTCCATATCATGTACTGTGTCATTATTGGCTGCACAAGAGGCCAACTGATCCTCCCTTGCTAGGTATCATCCTCAAATTCTATTGCATCTGTAGGTGATGTCTCCAACATCACCATGAAATCCATTTGAAAGGCCTGGACTTTGTATCCCTCTTATTCCAAGTATTGGCCCTCACATCTATTTCCATACCCCTCTTGGAGGAGAAAAGGTAATTTTTTTACGGTTTACAGGAAAAGCATGTAGAAAAATAAAACCAATGTTCCCATATATACCCCCACATTTTTAACACTGCATTAGTGAGGTACCTTTGTTACAACTGATGAAAGAATACTCTAATTGTACTATTAACTATAGTCCATATTTTATATTAGGGTGTATTTCTCCCCATATATCACCCTATTTCCTATATAAGGTCCTAGGGCATCTCTCTCCCCCCATACACATTGTTCACTCTCATGTTTACTTCCACTCTTTCTTCAGATCCCAGCCAAGTTGTTTTTTTCCCAGGGTGGCATTCTCTGAGCTCTCCAAAACTCTGTGAAACATTACAATTTATTTTTGGCAAATTTCTCATTAAGTGAATTGGAATTAAAAATAAAATGATTGCTAAAAAAATCACTGAGATCCTTTTTAAGACCAAATAATATATTCTATGCCATCACAAGTCTATACAGAGATTACCCTTATAAAACATAAACACATTCATATTCTGATGAATAGATTAAAAGGACTGACAAAAGTAAATATGTTTATAGTTTAATATCTTTGTAAATGGCTCAGCTTTTGTATGGGCTTCACAGTCTTCCCTCCTGTAAACATTCTTGAAAAATAAAATTGTTTCAGAAATATTTGGAATTCATCCCCCAAACACAAAGAGGCTCTATGGAGTCTAAAAGAATTTCCTTTTGAAGATATTCTGGGAGGACCATAGCACGTTCTGTATGCAGTAACTTTCAGCTCTGCAGCTCCTCAAGGTACCCTCATATGACTGAGCCCATCTAAATGGAAGCTGGAGTTGTTAAAATGCTTTCTTCATTGGTGGTGCTGAGCAAGTTAGCCAGGCCCATCATCCCTCTGTCCATTAATTTGTAGATCATGAGAGCAAATTTGTGGAATCTCAATAAGCCATATCCTGATTTGGCTGCAGACTGCAGTTCTGAGGTCCAGCACTTCTTCTTGGTACTCCTTGCCCCATGCTCATCCTGTCCACCTCATCGGTTCCTGGGTGGATAAATCCTGAAGGTCTCTTATCTCTGATGAGTGGTGGATGAATGGAGCTAACCTAAAGTATATGGAATTGAGGGTCCATATCCACACAGTGATTGTTTGTTCCCCACAGTGTACCTTGAGTGAGAGGAAGGAACAGAGGTTTTCTGGGATATCTGGGGGTCAGGGATAAGCTTATTCTGTAAACTTACTGAGATTTGGGCCCTGCCCAGGGATACACATGAAGTTTTCATTTTATTCAACCCTCTCAGCAATTATAGTTCTCAGTCATAGATGAGAAAATCAGGGGCCATGAGGTTTAGAGAGGGAGAGTAAGATTACAACCCAGGCAATCCTACTTCAGAACCCCAAAGTTTTGCCTCCACATACACTTCCTCCATATGGGGCAATGCAGAGCTCTGCAGTGGGACATGGTCTCTTCTTTCAGTGTGGAGAAGGAGTTCACAGCCTGCAGCTGGGCCTGATTCCTCCCTTTGGAAACTTGAGACCTTTCTGAAGGATCAAGGGATTTGTCCCCATTGCTAATTCACAGATATTCTACATTTTAATCTGTAACAAGTGTGATAGCACGTAATTCAGGAAGATGTCTCTGGAAAACGTAGTGGCATCTTCTTTTATTCTCACCTGAATCCTCCATCCACATGAGGAAGAGAACAAACTTGTTTAATAGCCTGTATCCCTTACCCCATAAAGATTCCTTGATCCTCCTAATTGGGTCTTCTCTCCCATTTCTCTACCTATCACTGCCCAAGGAGCTCCTAGTCTATTGAATTGACAAGCTGAAATTAAGCATTTGAGTCTGAACTTTGGATAAAGTCTGGCTCCCAGTGACCCCAAGCTTGCAGGACAGGTCATGTGGTCTAGACAGGTCTATGAGACCTCACCCCAGGTCTATGAGACAGCCCAGGAGTAATAGCAGCCTCTGACGATGAGTGCAAACAGTGCAGCTTCATTACACCCAGGACCAGGTCAGGAACTGTGGCAGCCTGATGTCTGCTTTTCCAGGTTCTCAGGTGATTCCATGAAACCCATCTCTATACCCAGGGGCTAGGGTGAGGCACTGATGCTTGATCACACTAGGCCCAGCTAAGCCAAGCAGGTATATTTATTTCAGCTCTGGCCTGTCTGAGGTTCTGGCCTCTCCTGAGTTCCTGCTCACCTGAGGCCCACAACCCACTCACCTGCAGAAGCTCTGGTGGAGCCTTGGCTGTGCGTGGGGTGAAGAGTGGCCCATATGTCTTTATGGAGTGAGCAATGCTGTTGTGACCAGCCACCACATCCCAGGTGTCTTCTCCTTCCAAGTCTGAAGACACAATTCACCACAACTTCTCAGTTCATTCTTAAGGCCAAAACCTGTCCTCAGCCCAACTTAAAAATTCTGTACAGAATTTCATTTCCTGGGTCCTTTGTAGAGTCAGGGTAAGGGTAGAAGCCTTAGCAAAGCATGGCCAGGGATGTGTAGAAGAACTTGACAGGGAAAGTGTTTAAAAATTTTGGATTTGGAAATCAGTGTGTATAGTTTTCAAAACAGTGATGTGTGAGACTTCCTACATGGTCTTAAAAGCAACCTTTTTTCCCACAGCTACCATCTAAAAGATAGCAGCAGCTGCCTAATCTTTGCCTGATCTTCTCAATATATTCAGTCACCTCCTTGACAGCTCATTCATTTGGTCATCCACTCAACCAATTTTAAGTGCTTTAATGTACTACATTCTAGATTTGCTCAATTGATTCCTCATGATTAGATTCAGGCTAAACATTTCTGGCTAGAATAATACATAGACAGTCATGTTTTTCTCTTTGGATCACCTAGGGACACACAATGTCAGCTTGATTACTTGGTTTAAGTATTGTCTGAACTATGTTTCCATTATAAAATTCACACTTCCTCTTCAGAGCAAAAATTAGTTGTGGGGAAGGGGTATAGCTCAGTTGGTTGAGTACCTGCTTCCCATGTACAAGGTCCCGGGTTCAATCCCAAGTACCTTCTAAGAAAGAAAGAGAAAGAGACAGAGACAGAAAGAGAGAGAGAGAGAGAGAGAGAGAGAGAGAGAGAGAGAGAGAGAGAAAAGAAAGAAAATTAATTGTGATGTGAATATCTTGTTTCCTGACACCATTTCCCCAAGTCTTTAAAATCCAATGATGATTATTGCTCAAATCAGTGATCACCTTGAGAGGAGCAAGTGGTTGTTTTCTAATTTTTCACTGCTACATTTAAATGCTAGCATTCTTCTCTGAAGAAGAAAATTATTCTCCTGATGCCCCTCTCTACCTCTTATAGAAACCCTTTGAATTCATAGATTCTTTTTTATTTAATGTGTTGTAATCCATTATTCTATTTTTAGAGGACCAAAGTGTTCCAAATGGGGCCAGTTGAGTCCCTTTAAGCTGACTTCTGTGTCCTTATTATAAGTCCTTATGAGCCTTTGAGCACATTCTTGCTGTCTGGCATAAGAGGTTTCAGTCTCATTTTGTTCTTTATTCACCAGACCTAGAATCAACCATTTCTCCAGGAAATCCTAGCTCCTTTTACTGGTGAAAGGTATTTAAATACCAATACCTGGGGGACTAAACCCTTTTAAATTTTTGTTATGAATATTTAAAGTATACTTGTTAAGAATCATGAGAGTCTGAGATTTTACCTCGTTATAAGCTAAGGAGATAGGCTGCCACTATTTCATGGATGTTGTAAGAAGACATGGTAATCTTGGGTCAGAGAAAAAGCGCTTTATGACTCATGGATAAGCAGGCAACATAAGCTGTATATTAGCATCAGTTTCCAATTATGTGGGCCTAGATGGATTCTGTGCATACATTGTGTGTGCATTATAGTTGCATAGGAAGCTTAAGATATATGACCTTTTCTAATGGGCTGCAAGGAAACTTACCCAAATTTTGCCCTAGAGAGAAGCATTATTTTATTATACTGGATAATGAACATGCCTATACATATATATATATATACCTATATATATAGAGAGAGAGAGAGACCTGTATTAGTCAGGGTTCTCTTGGGAAACAGAATCAACAGGAGACTTCTGTCAATAATATGAGATTTTATAGGAGTCTCTCACGTGATTGTGGGGATGCACAAGTCCAGGTTCCACAGGCAGGTTGCAAACCAGAGGCTCCAATGAAAGTCCAATGAAAAGTCCTTGGTGAGTTTCTGGGAGAAATTGGCTGTCTAAAGACAAGCTTAGAAATACTCTCTGAATGTTGAAATCACTTACCCTTTTAAGGCATTCAACTGATTGGATAAAAGCATCATCCATTGCTGATGCAATCTCCCTGATTGATGCAGATGTAATCAGCCATCCACACAGTAAATTTACTGGTGACCGAAGTCCTTAAATGCTCTTGTATTACAATTAGCTCAGTGCTTGCTTAACCAAACACCTGGTCACAATTACCTGGCCGAGTTGACACATTAGCCTAACCATCACAATACCCTATAACACAGAATAGAACAAAAAGGCGGTCAATGCCTCTGCTCATAAGATGTGCAGAGCCTCATACGAAACTGGCTTCCAAAACTAAACAGATGAAGAAAAATCAGGAAAACAGGCACTAAAACTCTTTTGTGGACTTGAAAATCTGGACTGTAGGTGAAATTATTAGGCAACAATTTTAGGGGTGTGGGAAATGAAGGTGTGAAGAAAATGCAATAAAGATAAAACTTCCAAGTTCTCAACCTGTGATCTCAAGTACATCAACATAAGGAAAACATAAGAATTAATTTAAAATTCCACTTCTTGTTTGCCTTCCTGAAACTACTAAATCAGAAACAAGATGGGGTTGGGGTTTAGGCAGAAATCAATATGTGTTTTAACAAATTCACCAGGTGATTCTGGTACAGGCAAAAGCTTAAGAACCACCGATTTAGAAGATATAATCAAAGGAAACAATTTTTCCCACTACCCTACAGTATAATTACATCTACATGAAGCCCCATACAGGAAAACAGGGAATGACTATGTCCCATTCATCAGGAGAGAATCCTGTATTAAAAGAGAAATTGAGTGTCTTTGGTTTTTTCCCTACATATCAAAAACTCACAGAAAAGAGTTCACAGAAACTGAAGGACCACTACCCTGGGAATGTTGCTTCCTGGCCCCTGGTGCTTTTGGCTTCCTTCTGGGGTCTCCTGGGTGCTCTTTCTCCCCAAGGGTTCCTTTTTCCAGGCTCCTTCACTTTTTGGAGACAATGTGACTGGGAACCTGAACAATCAGCAGCTGTAACATTCTTCTTATTTTGGACTCTTCACAACTTCTCTTCTTGGTGTCAGGCAGGACCAGAGTTGGCCTGCCTTCTATGTCTCTACAGACAAACACTCTATGGGGCCAGGAGATGGGGCGATTTTTCTGTCGGTGGAAAAGGAGACAGCTTGTGCGAGGGTTCAGGGAGCAAAGGGTGGACTCAACACAGACCTCTGTAACAAAGGAAGCTCGGCCATCCCTCGTTCTGCACAGTGCTGAAAACTATATTCTGTGATTAGAGGGTTAAACTGGTGGGCTCTAGAGTTAAACGTTTCTTGGGAAGAATAAGAAAATGCTACACTTAGCTGTTCGGATCTTCTGTTTCCTCATCAGAATGATGAAGTAACACTGTTGAAGGGCAAGTGAGGATTACAAAGAATGTAAATGAATGCCTGGCCCATTTGACCTGACTTAATCAATGAGATTCCCTTCCCTACTAACCAAGAGCTGAAGTGGTAATAGCCTTGGCTTCCTTCATGCCTACTATGTACAAGGGCTGTAATCCCACTTTGCAAAGGAATCCAAACTGGGTTTGGTGTCTTTCAAAGAGTATGTTCTTTATTAGGGGTCCCGGTTTCTCAAAGAAACTTGTACAGAATTACCCAAATTATGCGCTAAACACACAGATTCCCAGATCCAACCCAGTTCTGAAGAGTGAGATGGGGTGACAAGTATCTGTGTCTAAGAAAGTGCCCAGAGGTGGCTGGCCTGAAACTCAGTGTGGAACCACCTTCCAGATGTCTCGATGAGGATGGCTTTTGATAGAGGAGTGGGGAATAGAGGCTTAAGAGCTATGCATCTGATTATGCCTGCTATTCCAGCTCTTTAAGGACTTGTTCTTCCTTAATCTAACCAGTTGAAGGATGCAGGAACTTGTCTCACTTTTTGTAATTCACAGCTGTTGGGCCAGGGACTGAGGAGCTGCTTAGAGATACCATCATGGTAGGGGTCAGGAAGAGCTCAGTCCTTCCATCATAGAGGTTAACAGATTAGTAGGGAATGGAGACATCCAAATGTGTGTATTTAGGGCAGTCGTGAGCTTAGTAAGGAGTGAAAGATGTCATCTCCACTGTACTGTGACATTGACTTAGGGCACTGGGCCAGTGGAAGAGATCTGGGGAAGCATGGCCTTGGGGAAATGACAGACGGGCTGAGGGCAACACAAGAGATAACCAAGAAGTCTGTCTGGACAAAGGTGCTGCAGAGGGAGCTCAACATGCCTAAGAAAGAGGGACAGAGATTGCTGCACAGAGATTGGTGCTGGGAGAAGCAGGAGCTGCAAGCAGGGACTGGTCTTCATGAGTACAGCAATCTTAGAACTGTTTTAAATAGGAGCATGTTGTGAGGGGACAGCAGATTGTAAGAGGCCTGAGTGATGCCGGACTTGGCAGTCAGGGGCATGAGCAGGCTCAGAAAACTTTTGGTAGATGGTAGAGGTGACTACACAATGTGCACCCTTTGTCTATAGTGTCCTCAATGTGGAAAGTGAGGGGGATTATTGGTTACTATCCAGTGAGTATGTTCTAGGTACCCGGCCTGAGGCTGAGGACAGTTTACCCTCAGAAATCCTATTTGACTTGCCAAAGTTTACACTTCCATAAATGGAGGGATGAGGATTTCAGCTCAGACAGCCTGACTCAGTCCCAGCTCTCACCACCCATGGGGCTTCCACCATTTCTGGGGACATAGACTGCCTGTCTTCACTGCCCTGTGTTAGCAAACTCTTCAAATTTTTCCAGCCAGAAGAGGCACAGAGATAATCTCTTTTCAATCTGAAGTTCCTGGATTATCATAAAGATCTGCATTTTTTTCAAAGTGGCTCTTTGTTTCTATGATTTATAAAATTTACAAATTTGTACATAAGGTGTTCATTATGCTTGTTTTAAATATCTAGGTTTCTGGGCACTATTTATATTTTTGTCAAAAACAATACTTGTGTTCTAGTTTTTGGGCCATCATAGGAAGGGCTATCTCAGCCAAATATGTTAAAAAATATTCTTCTATAATCTTTTCTCATTTTTGGTGTTTATTATTATTTTTATTTTTAATACACATGCATACAGAAAATTGTACTGGTTTGTACCCTACATCCAATAAACAGATTAAGAAATAGATTATTTCCAACACACAGAAGCCCTTCTCATACTCCTCCCAACCACTGTACTCTCTCCTCTCAAAATATAAGCCCGTATTTGATGAATTTAAAATGTGAAACGGTTTTACCTCTTTTCTTGACTATTTAATCAAATCAAATAGTCTATATTATTTTGTGGTTGAATTTTTTCCCCTTTTTTTCTCCCTCTGCCACCCGCCCGACTGCCCGCCCAACACCAAACCTTGTCTGTTTGCTCGTTGTTTTTACTCATGGTTTTTTCTCATTGTTTGCGCTCATTGTCTGCTCTTTTTTTTT
>JAQZBX010020888.1:0-32676 GCA_029593785.1 Cabassous unicinctus | reverse complement strand
AATATTGTATTGTGGATTCCTGTTTAAAATTCACTAATGTAAATCTGACATTGGCTTGTGATGGAAAGAATGTTTCCCCTAAGTCAAAAGAAACTACTATTGATTTTAAATTAGATTCAGTTATTTAAGTAGTACATTTGGCATGTTATAAACAACTTGAATTAAAAAAAATGATGTGCATAATATGTTCTCATACTAGATTATCAACTAAGCAAAGTTCTAAATGCAAATGCTTTTTTAAAGCAATTAGTTAGCAAAACTTACAGATTCTTCTTTTCCCTCTTGTGGCATCAGTAATAGCCTTTCTTAGAATCAAAACAATATTCTAAATTATAGGTTAAACATTATAAGTCATATTTATTGGCCTGATATAGCCCAATATTACTATTTAATTTATTTAGCAAGAAATTAAATAATAGTACTTCCTTTGCCTTAGAAATGAAAGAGGTAGCAAAAATTAATAGTGGAGGAAACAAAATCACTGATTCCCTAATGTGAGTCAATCTGAATATTCCAACATGGTTAATGATTCCCTTTGTGGATCGATGCCAGAGCAGGGCATAGGTGCATTTACACAACTCTTTAGCCACATCAAGAATACCTTTCAGCAAATAAAATGAATCTCTCATCTCTTGGGGAGAGTAAGTAGCTTTGGGAACCAGTACCCATGGGTAGTGTACAGGAGCATGGTTCACATTGTCTTAAATTGCTTGTGCCCTGGTTCATCCAGCTGGTAATGAAGCAGTCAGCATCCCATCTCTGGAGTGGAACAGGCAATTATTCTAGCTTGAAACTCTGCCCTTGCAAATTGAGTGTGGCAACAATTCACATTTGCTGTCATTATATATAAAGTCCCTCAAAACAAGGTAGCTATCTGTATCAGTTCAGAAGGAAAAATCACAGATGCCTAAAAACTTTACCTTAACTCCCAGTAGATAGTTGTGCATTGATGATATGGATATTTAAACTGATTTCTGGGAGATTTTTCTGCATATTTTTATTCTTCAATCTTACACCAAAATGTTTCACATAAATCTGCAATTCCAGCCACATAGAAAATTTCTGTAGATTCTCGTTAACCACCCTCCTATCTTGGAAGACAGTTAGAAGAAGAAAAACATTTCTCATTCCCCTTGTGGTTACTTTTTTAATGCTGTTACAAGCAATCAAGGAAAGAGAAAACTCTCTGGGAGTCTGACTCTTGAATTTACAGGTAATAGTCTATACCCACGACTCGCAGACCTGACTCCTGTTTTTATCTTCTGGGGAGCTTTAAAAAATACCAGTGCCCTGGCCACACCCCAAACTAATTAAATCAGAATTTTTGGGGGTGGCACCTGCAGGTTTAATTAAAGCACCCCAGATAAATCTAATGTGTTACAAATAAGTACTACAAAAACATTAATAAGCATACTGGGGATATTTTTGAAATGCAAATTCTGATTTAGTTTTGCTGGTGTGGAGACTAAAAGTTTTTATTTCTTTAAGATAATGTGATATTACTGGTTTGTGGACTATGTTGTTGAGTAGCCAGAATCTAGATCAGAGGTTCCATTGCTTGATATTAGAATTTCTTATGGAACTTTTAAAAATTCCTATGACCCTGACTCATTCAAGACTATTACATCAGATACTCAGAGGGTGGGATTAAGTCATCAGTAGTTTCTAGTGTTCCCAGTGATTCAAATGTTCAGTCAAGGTTGAGAACTCCACTGACATAGATGTGCTCATCACCACTCACTATTCCCCTGACCATTTTCTCCTAACTTCCCACCTTGAGTTAATGACACCAATAATCTTCCAGTCATCGAGTCTTGGAAGTTTGCTTCCTCCTTCTGCTGCAACTGCTGAACAGCTGCCAAGTTTTATTCATGAAATATCTTCTAATACACATCTTCTATACAATGTAATATATTTAAGTCCTTCATTACTCTACAATGGTCTATAAAACTTGTTTTCAACAATTTCTATCCAATTCAAATTCTTTAATATCCCATTCAATACAGTTTACCTAATGCTGCCAAATTAAATTGCATTTCTCTTCAACATAACATTCATTGCTTTCCAAGTTCAGATCGCTACTTACATTTTCAGCCTCATTGCTAATTCTTTATAGAAATCACCTGCGGATCTTATCTATATTCTCTCCAACTTTAATCTATTTCCCCCAAACATATCTTATATTTTCTTGTGTATGACTATCTTTCTACTCTTCTTTAACCCAGAACACTCAACTATATCTTTACATCTTAAATATCTATTAATTCTTAATAACTACCTCTAAATCTCCTCCTAACATGCCAAACAAAAGAAGAATCTCCCTACTTGAGCTGCCACATATTTTGTTAAACAGATTTTGCAGAACAAATTATAATTATACTTAATGGCTGCCTATCTCTCTCCCAAATTTCTCTTCTAACCATTAGTATGCTGGGACACAGCAAAGAAACAGGATCTTTTTAGTCTTCTAGAAAACCCTGCACAAAATAAATAATCAACAAATATTTACTAAACTGAAGTGTAAATGTTTTCATTTTTGTGAATAACTATTATGTGCATATTAGTTTGAGACATGATTTCTTCCCATAAGGCAGGGGTCCTTAACCAGGGGTCCACGGACCTCCAGGGGGTCTGTGGAAAGATTTCAGGTGGTCTGTGAGCTTGAATTGAAAAAAATCAACTTCTTGTCTTTATTTTTCTCTGACCTCTAACTGAAATCTAGCATTTCCTTCACTTATTAATGCATGCAGTAAATAAATTACAGTAGTATTCATTTCACCTGACTAGCACAGGGTTTCATGGAACAAGAAAGGTTAAGATCCCCTACCTTAAGGAATCTATTAGTTTCCAGGCTGCTAAGACAAATATTATATAATGGGTTGGCTTGACAACAGAAATTCATTAGCTCAGAGTTTTGAGGCTAGGAGAAGTCCAAAATCTAGGCATCTGCAAGGCGATGTTTTCTCCCCAAAGATTGTGGAGCTATGGGGATTGGCTGCCCACAATTCTTGGGTCCTTGAATTTTCTATCACATTGCAAAGCACATGGTGATATCGTATTTTTCCTTTCTCTTCTGGGTTCTGTTAGCTTCCAGCTTCTTGTTCTTTCCAGGAATCCAGTTTAAAGTGAACCTGATTCAGCTGGCCACACCTTAACTAAAAAATAACATCTTCAAAAGATCCTATTTACAATGGGTTCATACTCACAGGAATAAGATTAAGAACCTGTTTTTTTCTGGGGTACAGAATTCAACCTACCGCAAGGACTTTACCGTACATATTTTAAACATGGACAACAAATACCACATAAACTAGTATAGTTAAGTTTAGAACTGAGTTACATAGAGAAACTGATTATTTTGGAACTGTAGCAACTGAAAATGCACTTGAGACATAATAGATTCTCAAAAATAAATTCCCAGAATTCAAAGAGAAAGATTCTTGTTATCAAGGTAGGATTTCAGGATAACTCTTAGAACTTGTAAAACCTGTGAGAAACGATGAAAGAGACATGTTAGATGAGAAACAAAGTAAATATAAAGGCAAAGGGGAGGAAATGCAAATGGCAAGTTAGGTGGAGGGTGAACAGCCAGGTTTGGCTATACCGGTATGTGGTAGTTACTGAATGTGTTTGATATTGATAACATGTAATAAGCAAACACTTAGAAATGTATTGATTAGTCCAATGTTGGAGAAAAAGACACAACCAGTTAAAAAATATTCCAATCACCTTTTAACCAGCAGGAAGAACACAGTTGAAAATCAAGTAAAATTCTTATTATTTATGTAGAATAATTTAGGACTTGTCCAAGATGAAATATTGTTTTCTAGATTTAGCATTTCCTATATGGCTGTTCTAGAGCCAAACAATAGAGAAGACTTCTGGCGAAGGCTTGGTATATGCTTGGGGAAAAGACTATTCATATCATTTTGGAAGACATCAGTTATTATGAGGATTTTTGATAAATCTATAACTATAGAATATAGATTTCAAATGATTATGTATTACAGAATTATAATGAGATTCTCATCTAAATAACATGGATTATGTTATAAATATAGTTTTGTTTATTATTTTAAAACAAATATCAGAGTGGTAACTAGATTTTAACTACAATCATTGTTCAGTTACAGAGCTACAAAGATTTTGTAAAACTTTCTAATTTTCAACATGAAATTTGCCTTTAGCTAGGTTTTCTTCAATTCCTGCATTTGGTTTTATTCCTATGCTGAAATTTGTAAATTCAGCAATGTTTCATTGTTTCAGTTACCAAGTATTTATTTTTTGAGTGCTTATCTTGCATTAGGTTCCTTGGGATCTAACATTTTTCTCCCTCTCTTGCGGCACTTCCCTTCATCCAGTTATTCTCAAACATTTTCTTTATATAATATTCTATTGATAAGGTATATAGAAGATTCAGATATAACCAAGAAAACTGATAGTATTTTGAAAAGTTTTTGAGTTCTTGTGCTTTATCTTTAACTGTCATGCAAAATTTGACATATTTTGCCACAACATTTTAATTTTTAATAAAAATGCTCTAAATTATTTATCTTTAAGAAAAATGAACAATTCAATAAAAATTCCATATTTAATGCCTTGATAAATACTACCACATAACTTTAGAAGTAGATATTCTTCATATCAATTTTAAAAGAACAATTTTATCCCCATGTATATACCCATGCATCATCCTCTATTGTTTTAAATCAGTGTACTGTATTTGTCTCTGAAAAAGACATTTAGAGCACTGATTTTTACATAGCATGCAAATACAACAAATATTTATGCCATCAAGTAATTTGAAATTGAGGACAAGATGAAAAATACAAATGCACCTGATAGAAAGCTACTTATGGTAAATATAATGTGCAATAAATAATACAGCATTTAAAAGTTTGATAGGACTAAATCACCTAACTAGATAATCAGGAAACTCTGCCAGAAGTGAGAGCATTTGAGTTGGTCATTAAACATGTATAAGGATTTAGAACAGGGCAGTCTAGAAAGAGGGGAATATCTGAGCAAAGGCAGAAAATAGAAATGTATAGAAATGTAAAAGGTACTTTTCAAGAATAAAAAATAAATTAGTTTTTATTGTCATAGATAATACATATAATAGTAGATGGAAGTAAGACTGAAAAAATAGGTAAGTGTCACATTATGGAAGGTTAAAGATTTTCATAATAAAGAATGTATACATTTCTAGACAATGAGATGTTTTTAGAGGTTCTTAAACAGAGAGAGACAAGATTAAAATAGATTATTTTAATAATCTATTAAAAACTTGAATAGAAAGATTATTCCAATGATGAAATACAGGACAGTGTGGAAGCCACTTAGGAATTTAATAGCTATACCAATATATAATGGCTTTTCCAATATTGTATGGCTTAAAATATTAATTGCTCCAAAGAATGAAGAGGGTGGTTAAAAAAATAGTCTCTGCAGGTGCCTTTTTCAAATCAGTTTACCAAAAGTTCTTTCTGGATTATGTCAAAGCACACATAAATTCAAAATTAAGAAAGTACAATTAGAAATCAGGAAATCTGTTTCTGGTAATGATTAGGCAATTAAAATTAACCTTTCAGCTGTCAACAACTGAAAAATCTGGAAATATATATTTTAAAATGTTTAAATCTCTTGCATAAGTAACAAGGCAGTGAGGAATTATAAGGCCCAGATGTGGGACAAAGAAACCCCATGGTATTGGGTCTGATACTGTAAGATTTTTTCTCTTATGTGGATTTTATATTCTGGTAGATATGACTAAGGGACAATAAACTGAGCAGCATTTTCAAAAGACTCACAGAACTAGGAGAAAACAATGAAGTTTAAGTAGTGTCAAGGATTGGGACCCTGACAAACTTGCCAGGCTTTGGACAAGCTTAGACCCAAAGGTTAAAGAAGTGGAAATAGCCCTTGAAAGGACTGATTCCCAGCTTTGAATCATAGCAATCCCTGATTGCTTAAGGTGATCTGGGATATCTGGATACCCATAGGCTTCTATCTAAAATGTGTAACCCTCTCTGAAAAAAGATAACATGATCTGACTTCTCCAGTTGCTTGTACAACTTTACATACTGCAAACTACCCATATTTCAGGAACTAATTTCTGTATTTTAATAAAAAACAATCAAGTGTAGGTGTTAATGAGAGCATATATTGGAAAACATGAAAATATTTTTAAAAAAGAGACAATAGAAACAGACTCATGGGGCTTTTTAAAATAATGAAGATATTGAAGATGGATTTTACCATAACTATGCCAATAAGTTCTAGATTTTTTTAAATGAAAATTTCAAAAGAGGACAGGAAACTATGCAGAGGATCCAAATATAAATTCTAGAAATGAAACATACAAAACCTATAATAAATAGTTCAATGGGTGTTTAAATAGCAGATTACATTCATTTGAGGAGAGAATTAGTGACTTGGAAAATAGGAGAAGAGCACAGAAAAAAAAAAGATGAAAAAGCACAAAAGAGTGTAACTTTATAGGTTATGAAGTAAAAAGTTTGAACTTACATTTAATTTCAGTTTTAAAATTATAAAAGAAAGAAAATATTTGAAGAGTAAATGGACATTTGTTTTTCTAAAACTAATGAAACATCATCACTGATTCAAAAATACTAAGAATCCCAAACCAGATAAATACAAAGGAAAATACAGTCATACAGGTTTTAGTAAAACTTCTGAAAACCAAAGACAAAGAAAAAATCTTGAAAGCAAACAGATGGTAAAGGAAGAGGAAAAAATGGTTATAATAATGAGACTAAGAGCTTAAAAGAAACAGTGAAAATCAGAAGTTAATGAGATTATATCACTGAAGTGATGATAGAATCCATCTACCAACCTATAATTCTATACCTCAGAAAATATATTTCAAAAATAAGATTAAATAAACATGCATTAAACAGTAAACAACAACATATGAAAGAATGAATAAATGAATTAAAAATTTAATCAGAGAAATGAACACTGGATATTTGATATTATTAAGAAAGTATCAATTATTTTGTGTCATAATGAATAGTGGTTATGATTTTCTTTTCCTATTTCAAGAATTCTTATTTTGTACAAATCTTGCTGGCTCTCATTGCCAACTCCCAAGCAAACTAATCTACTCACTGACGCAATTGAATATATAAAGTTTTTTGGATGAAAAATTATCATAGGATCCCATCCCCTTTCCTAAGTGTTTGTCTGTATACCCACCAAATAATGATAACTTGTTTCCCTGTTATTTATCAGGCACTGTGTTAGGTACTAAGAGTTAAAAATCAAATGTGACAATTCAATCCCTTCTTCCCAAAGATTGCATTCTATTTGGAGTGACAAAAAGTTAAGCAAAGTATTATGTTACAATATGAAAAGTATGAGGCAAATTAACTAGTGTCTTGTCAGCAGTTATTGAACAAAGAATTATGAAAAACATATGTACAAAATGGTATGAGAATAATGGCAATAATTAGTAAGCCTGAAAAGGGGAAAAAAATAGGCAAAGAACCCTGTATAATATCTATTTGATTTGAAGAAACATTGATAATATATAATAGAGATTAATGCTAGAAAAGGTCCAAGCTGTTCCCTGGGCATTTCTACAACATCTTAGTCTTTGAATCTAGCCAAACTAGTATATTAAACTGAGGAGAAAATTCCATATTTAGTAAAAGTAGAGAGTAGGAAAGACTGCAAACTAAACACTATGAAAAATAGCTGCCAAATATGATGAAAATTGGATAAAATTAAACAGAAACCATGCGAAGCATTCACAAAGCCCTCAGATCTTGTGACATGAATATGTATATTCTTATGAAATAAGCACAGTCCTGGAGAACCAAGCCAATGGCGCAATGCTTGGAACAACAAATTCTGAGAGCTTGACTATAGGATGTGTGGGCTTGTGTCACATGATATCTTGACAACATAGATAGAGATGAGTAAATAAATTTGAGGACACTCTGTATTCACAAGGTTCAAGTTGCCAGTATGGAAGCCCACAGGAGAGCTGGAATGTGGAAATCAGATTTGCACCTGGTAAAGAGACAGCAATAATGAAATATCTTAATCCTAAATCATTGCATACTGAAAAAATTAAACTATTAATTACCAGGTCCAGTGTGAGTCATAGAGAATTCTAGTTCTTGATAAAAAGTGAAAGGAGTATCACTAAATATTCTGATTGATGACAAAGTTTCAAGGCAAAAAACTTAGTCGAGATGGAGAGAAAGTGTCACAGGTCAATATCGCTGGAGAGTACACCTGGATTAAACCAGAACTGAGTCCAGGTGCTCAGAGAGTCTCATCAGAATACTACTTTTTCCTTCTTCTCCATCTAAAAACTTTGCTTTCCTCCCTACTATCTTTATTCATAGGCAGAAACTTTCCTCCTGGTGACAAAGATGGCTGAAGATTACTAACAATCTCTAAAAAGATAGCACCCATGATGCCACCAAATATCCAAAGACTGAATTTCATTATTCTCCATTGGTCTATGTAACTTAATTGAATCAATCACTGTGGCCAAGAGGATGTGGTAATCTATTTGGTCATATTTGGGTTATGCTTGGAGCTCCATGCCCAGAGCTAGAGGTCAAAATCCACCCACCCAAACCAAAAGGGCTAACAGTAGATCATGGTGATTTCCTCGTGATTTCCTCAAAGAGGAGGAAAGCTAAGGGGGCAATTACCAAATAACAACAACAGTACATAAGCAAGCAAAAAATAGCAATGCCTCATAAAATGTGATGATAAAATTAATTTAACAAGGAAAGGAATGCAGAAGTCATGTTGAAAGGACTAATAAGTATGAGAGAAATCGGGAAACAGAAAACTATATTTAATTGTAAAAAACAATCCTAGGAATTATACTTACTGTACATAATATTTAAGTTATAAATAGTAATGATATAGAAATAAGATTATAGCAAAATTGTAAATCAAAGTTTAAGGGACGAGTAGCAGAGGTGGAATTAGGAGGAAAAAAGGAAATATAAGCAAACAACCTTGCCAGTTTTCACATAGGGTGTTGACAGATTAAATATGTGAAATCAGATTCCATTTCAGAAAATAACTTTTAGCTTTAAGAGATTAATTAAACATTCAAATGAAGAAGTTAGAAAAATATAAATGTAAGGAAACGGTGATAATTAATTAAAACAAAACAGCATTAGTAAGTTGGGAAAAAAAACCAAAATTTTTTAATACGTTAGATAAATCTGCCATCTAATCTAAACATGTGACAATGTAAAAGGAACAAATGCTCTAGTTGAAAAATAAAAATGGAAATTGGTTAAATTGAGAAATGGAAAGAATTATAAGAAAATGCTAAACTGAAATTTATTCATATTAGACTGAAAATCTGTATAAGATAAAGTTTTAGAAAAATATGTTGCATGAACTGACTCAAGAAATAACTTATAAATAAGAAAAAAATGGTAGAATGGTACCCTCTTTGAAGGATAAGTGAATATTTAACAAAATTTTAACTATACCCATACTTATACAAATAAATTTCATTACTATGATTTTATCATAGAAATATACTTTCATGCCTTACTCAAAGATGTATATGCAAGGATATACACTGAAACATTATATGTAATAGATAAAAGCAAGAAACAACATAATTACATATTATAGGGGACTAGGTAAATTTAATTATTATATATTCATACAATATAAGTCTAGAAGAAGTTAACTACATATAATTTTTTTTATATGAGCAGATCCTCAAGTTTGGTATTCAGTATAACAGGTCAAATGCAAACAATACTTTTAAATAAAAATATGTATCCACTTTATATTGTATTATACTTTGTATATAATCTATATTATATATTTATATTATATCCCTACAATAATTACATATTAATATATGGAACTTTCTGAAAGGGCCCAAAATGATCCTCATAAGTATTGCCATTAATCAGTAGAGTGGGACAGAGTGTTTATAAAGAATAAAATTTCACTGTCCATTTTATCTCTTTTTGTAACATTTTAACTATATCATTTATGTTTTGTTTTTATAATACCAATAAACAGAAATGAAAAGAGTTAAATAATCTGCTTGATATATTTAATGTGGGACAACTGAGACTCAGGAAGAAAATTCATCTTGCACATTTATGTAATCTTTTTTTCAGATAGTCACCCTCTAGGATGATAAAAAGAGACAAAACACTGAGGGTTTTTAAAATGTGCAAAACAGCTGTATATAAAAAGTTGCATTTTATGTCAACAACATTAATAAACATTTTTATCAAGTGCACTATATAAGCTAGCTTCTGTGCTTGATATAAAAAGAGAAGCACTTGAAGGTTCCTGTTCTCAGGCAGTTTAGAATACAGGATTGCTTTAAAAACAAACAACTATAAAAATTAAGTTGTAAGTGTCAAATTGGTAGACAAACACTTACACAAAATATTATAGCAAATTTAATTTAATTTTAAGTCTAAACACTTTGAATTCTTCCTATTTGTACTTTCTTCCCACAGGTGTGATTTTATTAATCAGTTTATTCTCATCTTATTAATTGGATTAAATGGCTAACTAGTTTTGCATTAAAAAATAAAATAAATGGTTATACTTCAGTCCCACAAGGCAGATTACCCATCATTCCATGATGGAGGCATCCTAGAAACAGGAATTATTTCTAAGGATATTTACATAGATGGAATTATTTCCAGACTAACTTTTGTTATTGTCTCAGTCTGCCAGGTTACTATGACAAATATTGCATGGCAGACTGGCTTATATATAAGTTTATTGGCTTATGGTTTTAGAGACTAGAAGTCTTGCTTCCTTCTGGGATCAATAGCATTCTGACTTTCTCTTCTTATTGCCTGCTAACATCTGGCTTCCAGTTGTTCTCTATGGTTTTCTCTGTATAAGGTTGCCAGTAATAGGATTAAGACCTATCCTGATTAAGAAGTCCACAGTTTATCTAAAAATATCTTCAAAAGGTCCTATTTACAATGGGCTCACATCCACAGGAATGGGATTAAGGTTACGAACAAGTTTTGTTTCTAGGTTACATAACTCAATCTGCCACATAACTCAAAGTGAAAAATTAATTTAGCTAAACCTATCACTATTTAATTTAAAGATAAAAAGAAAATGTTATCAAGTAAGTTCTGGCATTTTTAAATGCAGTGATCCTGAAAAAGGCATAATGAACTCAATTTAAAGTAGGTTGATGAGCTTATTTCCCCCAAATGTAAAACTTCTTCTGTGTGTAAATATTTAACCAAAAAAACAGAGTACCATTGTGAATTGTTTCAGATTAAAATTTTGTGGTATAGACAAGAGGTGGTAGCTCTCACCACATGTCTAAGAGAGATACAATAATTTAATTCTGAAGCCCAAAATGAAATAACAAACACTGCAGTACAATGGAAAACATTCTTCGAGATAGCCTTCAGTGTTTTACCATTTATAGCACTAATTAGAAGCAAGTTCAAATGTACAATTCTTTATCTTAGCCTTAAAAATGAGGACAGTGTCAGCTTTTTGAGCTCTAGCCAAATGCTGATTTTATAACCTTAGCTATGTAGGCTAACTGCTAACAGCTCAGGATCTGAGACTTATAAAGTTATTTTTAGGGCAAATCAGTTAATGAGCAGGTACAATCCTAAGCATAAATGAGCAGCAGAGCAGAAGCAGACAAATATCAGGGAGAGTCTCAGATGATAGGACAAATTGCGATTATTCAATCCAGTTATGGACAGTGGTAAACTAAAAGGAACCACTGAAAATTTTGATCCAGTCAAAAGGTTTAATTTTTCTAAGTGTAGAAAAAGGAAATGCATATTTCCTTTTTATATAACACACAATGTTATACATAAACACACAATGAATGTCAAAGCAGCTTATTGTTGCTGCCTTTCATTCAAACAGAGCAATTTCATTTCATTTCCTGGAGTGTCCCCCATATTACCATATTAATCTTAATACTTGCCATATAGCTAAAATTAATATTACATCTTTGTTTTGTACAAGCTTATTTGTAATGAGAAGACTTTGTATAATTCGTCAACATGTTGTAGAAGTTCCAAGGAATCAATCTATCCATAATTCACTCACTCTGCTACCATGGCACCATGAACTTTAGGACCTCCCCTCCACCAATAATTAATAGGCAGTGGTAGGGAAAGCCTCAAATAAATCAGTTCATTTGCATTAAAGAAATTACATCAGGTTATCAGCATCTAGGAAATGAGTACATCTAGGGAAGGAAAAGGAAATTTCCAAAGAGCAAGGCATTGGAGTACCCTGTGATGGTTTTAAGTTATATGGCCCCCAGAAAAGTATGTTCTTAAATCTAATCTATTTCTGTGGGTGTAAACCTATTGTAAGTAAGGCCTTTTGATTAGAGTACTTCAGTTAAAGTATGGCTTAGGGTGGATCTTAATCCTCTTACTGGAGTCCTTTATAAGAGAATGAAATTCAAACAGAGATAGAAAAACCCACTGAAGCAAGAAGCTGGAAGAGAAGGGAGAGCCCAGCAAATGATGCCATGTGCCTTGCCATGTGACAGAGGAATCCAGGATCACAAGTAGCTGGTCTTTTGGTAGAAAGCATTGCCTGATGATGCCTTGATTTGGACATTTTTCTAAGCCTCAAAACTGTAAGCTTGTAAACTAATAAATTCCCAATATAAAAGCCAACCCATTTCTGATATATTGCTTTCAGCAGCCTAGTGAACTAAAACATACCCTGAATCTAATAGCTGCTACTCTGCTTGGTTTTCCATGCAAAGTATAAAAAAAAGAAGGAAGGAACTAAGTTGTTTTGATGAGGTAATTGTAAATTTTTTCAAGCATGCCCTATTTGTATCTTGTTGCATATAAATTATTGATCTAGGATATATTATATTGGCCCCAGAATTTCTTCCTAAAATGTTTTCCCTAAAGGTTATTCTTATCACTTAAAAAATATTTATTAAAATTTTCCCTCAAACACTCCACCTTCATACAACAGAGGCACCACCATAACAGGTTTGGGAACTTGCTTTCTAAAGCAACAGTATCTCTTTATATTGTGGCCTCAAACTATGCCAACCTTTTGATACCTCAGGCATGTGTCAGGCAACCCAGCCAAAAGGGAGTCAAAATGGTGGCTACCGACCTCCTTCTGACTTGGAAAGGCAGAAACTTTAGCTGTTCTTAGGGTTATACTTTAGCCAGCCGAACTGACTAATCAGTAGCTGGAATCGGTGGCCAACCATCTCTTCCTCCCCTGTTTTTGGGAAATGGAACTTCCAATTCCTGCCACAGAATAGCACCTGGGGTAGCTTGTGCTGCCAAAGTAGGATGATCGCTGGCCTCCACAGAGTGGCCTGTAATTTCCCAGAAAGGCTGGCGCAGGTACCCCCAGCTTCCTCCCTGCCCGAGGTGGGCCTGGGGCTTACACTAGAGCAGCAATCTGATATAGATGGAAAAAAGCCAGTCCCTACCAGCACTGTGATTTTCAGTCAGTCCCGCTTCCCCTCATGTCAGGCCTTGAGTTAAGATGGTGGCCACTGGCGTCTTTCTTACTTGGACAGGTTCAAACTTTAGCTGCTCTTAGGATTATACTTTAGCCCGCTGAATTTACTAATCAGTAGCTGAAGTTGGTGTCCAACCGTCTCTTCCTCCCCTGTTTTGGGAAGTGGAGCTTTCAATTCCAGCCAGAACAGCTCTTGAGGCGGCTTGTGCCTCCAGCGAAGAATGGGCACTGGCCTCTGTGGCATGGAGTGCTCTACTTAGAAATCTTCTCTGTAGATAGGCAGTCTCCTCCTTCCATTCTTTCAAGGATGTTGCAGGATGCACTTTTGGTCTTCTGCAGCACCCATATAAGTGCTCTAGTTAGTTGTGGGTGATCACCAACTGTCCCGTAGCAGGAACTGATTCTTGGAGCTCTTTACTCTGCCGCCATCTTGCTGGTTGTCCTCTTTAGCTTTTTTATCTTGGAATATCTTAATTTCTCCTTCATCTTTGAAGAAGAGTTTGACCAGATATAGACTTCTTTTTTGACAGTTTTGTGTTTTTTTTCCCCAACATTTTCAGGAGTTTGTTTAGCTTCCTGAATATTAAGATTTAAGGCTTTTTAACAAATTTGGGCATTATTTCTTCAAAATTCTTTATACACTTTTCTCTCTCTCCTTTGCTTCTTGGGTTCCTATTATGAATATATTGTCATGATTGATAGTGTCCTACAGGTCTCTTAAGCTCTGTTCATTTTTCTTAATTATTTTTTCCTTCTGTTTCTAAGACTGTATAATTTCAATTGGCCTGTTTTCAAGTTGAATACTTTTTTCTTCTGCCTGTTCAAATCTGCTTTTGAAACCTCTAGACAGTTTTATAGTTCAGTGATTATACTTTCCAGCTCCAGAATTTCTGTGTGGTACCTTTTTAAAATATAATTTCCTTCTCTGTGTTGGTATTCTCTATTTGCTCATACATCATTCTCTGAGTTTCATTTAGTGCTTTTTCCGTGGTTTATTTTAGTTCTTCAAGCATATTTCAGACAGCTGATTTAAAGTATTTGTCCAGTAAGTTCAATGTCTTCACTTCCTCAATGATAGTTTCTGTTTTCCTTTTTCTGTAAATGGGGCATTCTTTCTTGTTTCTTTGAATGCTTCATATTTTTTATTGAATATTAGATATTTTTAATATTATAGTATGGTAACTCTGGAAATCAGATTCTTCCCCTCCTCAGGATTTGATTTACTTGTTTTGGCTATTTGTGACTTTTTCCTCTGTTTGTTACTGTAGCAAATTTTATGAAGCTAGGGTATCTACAGAGATATCCTTGAATGCCAGATGAGGGAGAGAGAAAAAGAAGGGAAAGGAAGAGAAAGGAAGTGAAGAGAGGAGAAGAAAAAAAAAGAGAAGAAAAAAGAAAAGAGAAGAGAAAAAAAATATATGCAGTGTATAGGAAAGAATATAATTAAAGAAAATTCTCCCAGTGTTTGCTGATTGACTCTCTGCTGGGGCACTCCTTCAATGCTTTGCCAGACTCTTTACAACTCTGCCTTAGCTTTCACTTCCTGACTGCACTAATCTTAGCAATCAGCCAGACATAAAAGTTTAGGATCTTTTCAGTTATTTTCTGAGCGTGCATCCTTCCCTGGGCATGTGTGTGATTTTCTAAATTCCCAGTATTCATGGGTACATTTGATTGCCTTAATTTCCCAAAGAAACTCTCTCTCCAGATTTTCAGGTTCTGTTGTTTACCTTGAGTGTAATGTTTTCCACCATATGACTGGGGTTTGTTTGTTTGGGGTTAATAGATTTTTAAGAAATGTCTGCCACTTTTTTACCTTGCATTTGGAGTTAAGTGAAAGAAAGACAGTTGCTTTGCATCAGTACTCCAGACAGCTCCCAGACAGGGTAGAACAGACAAAAAATCTTCTGCAAGTAAAGTTTGTTATTCTCCCTCTAGAAGCAGGAACCAAAGTCTCATAATGGGAACAGGGACTGCTACTTCAAGACCTCTGCCACTATAATGGCGTGTGTGTGTGTGAGTGTGTGGAAATGGAAAGCAAAAAAATGCCACAAGTCTTCTGTACTGTTTGTAAGTTATCTTTTTCTAATTTCAACGTTGTCTTGATTGCTGCAAACCTTTGCCTATATTCCATAGTTATGAAAAGTTTATTCTGATGGTTATGTTTGATTTGGGGGTTTCTCTGAAGGGATAGGCCCTTTGAGCTACTTACTTCACCATCTTTACTTACATTCCCTCTTCCAGGCTGGTCTCATAGGATCTTTATGTGGCCAGTATATTATTCCAAATTTTCGAAGAGAATTCTGAGACCTGAGGAGATTTAATACTCAATTGTTGGGTGCTATTTTTAACCACTCTATAACATTAACTGCCCCTAATTATATATAATTAGTTACTGGAAAGAAGTATAGGGGAAAAAATTCAATTTGTCTCATTCTTATGTGGTTTTGGCTCGCTTTAGATATCATATTAGAAAGAAAAAGAATATTCTTCATTTCGGTTGTCTAAAGTGCTTATGTTTAGTTTTATCTTACGATATGTTAAATAAGGATGCTTTAAGGGTGAATGATCCAACAGAATATTTTACTTCCCATTTTTTTTATAATACTGCATATTGGAAAGTATGATATATCTATTTTGAGAAATATCTATTTCAATAATAAATGTATCATCTCACTCATAACTTTCTAGTAACTGATTTTTGAAAGAGTATATCCAAGCATTCTCTATGATTTCTCAATTATGAGAACAACTTGGAAGTTTCACATTTCAGAAGGCATTTACTCTAAGATTTCTCTCTGACACTACTCACCCTTCCCTTCCCATCTGTTGTTCTTTTCAAGTTGGTTCTGTTAATTCTCTTGTTACAGTTCTTTGCTATTAGTAAAGAGGCTGATTTATGGCACCTTTCACCCCAATTTATGCTTCAGAGGAGCACAATAAGAGATTTTGCAGGATTAAAATTCTCTTCAAAATGTGATCACTCTGGTATTAATTGCTTATTTTGTGGTTAGTATGATGCAGGCCAGCTGGCTTCCTTGGTAAGTTTCTTCATCCAGCCCTTGCCAATTGACACTGAACTCCATAAGTGTTTAAGTTTGCTAAAGGCTGCTGGGAGCAATATATCAGAAATGGGTTAGCTTTTATAAAGGGAATTTATTAGGTTAAAAGCTTACAGTTCTGAGGCTTTGAAAATGTCCAAATCAAAGCATCTTCAGAGATGTTGTCTCACCAAAAGTTGGCTGCTGAAAATCCTGGACTCCTGCCACATGGCAAGACACAATGGCAGTTCTGCCTGCCTGGGTCTCTGCTTTCTTCTCCAGGCTTAATTTCTCCCTGAACTCAGCTGTGGGCAATCAGGCATGTGGCTTGTCTCTCCCCTCTCCTCCAAGCCTTTCTCTCAGCCTCTTAGTGGCCTCTTTCCATGCCTCTGTACTCTGCTATATCCAGCCTCTTGCCTCTGGGAACTTTCTCACAGCCTCTCAGGGTTTCCCAGTTTCTTCCACTTTTTTCTGTGTCTGCTGCCTTCCATTTACAAAGGACTCCAGCAAGGGGACCAAGATCCACCCTGAGTCACAGCTCACTAAAATAATATAATCAAAGTCCCCTCAAGCGAATCCAATCCACAGGGTCCCACACTAACAGGAATGGATTAGCTCAAAGAACATGATCTTTTCTGGGATCCACAAAAGCTTCAAACTGTCACAGTGTGTGCCTTGAAATCTTAAATTTCCACTTAGCCTTGCAATGAGGAATTATACCAAATTTCTTCATGCCTTTGATTTCACCTGAGATATCCAGGAACAAAACAAGCACGGTCCTCGAAACTATGTCACAACTTGCAACTATGTTGAGTAATAAACACCTTCCCTGATCCATGCTCTTAAAGCTTTTTTCATGTACACTTGATATGCTTTAAAATGAGTTTGGTTAAATTTATTGCTTCTCTTTTAAATAATATTCTTTTTGTTTGTTTAGTTTTGCATTGATTTTTTTTTAAAGTGTGGTTTGTTTTCATGTATGCTGTTTCTTTCTACTTACAACCTGCTCTCTTCAACACTTTAAAAGAATTCAGTGTATTCTAATTCTATATAGTCACTGGTTTAAGTAACTTTAAGTACTTACTTAAATTTATTTAAATTTAAGTAATTTTCAGTTAAAAAGTTGAATTCAGTAAAATGGTATTTTTTTTTTCAGAGATACATGAGCATATGGCACAAAACTAAGGAGCCACATTTGCATTTTATTTTTACATTAGGTATTTCAGTTTTGTAGAGACATCCAAGGTCACAGCCCTAGGAAATGTTTTCAATATGTGATTGTGAGTCTGCCTATGCCTTGGAGACCATAGAAAACGTCTTCAATTTAAATAACATTCTGAGCACCCTGCCCAGCCAACAACACAACCCAAATATACCTAATTTCCACAAGCATCTCTGTTTTAATTTTAAGTAAACTGCTTAATTTTTGGATGAATTGAGATGGACAATTTTTAATCCAAATCATAAAATATCACTAAGGCAATGTGCAGAGGGAGTGCGTATAATACATGCTTGGATTTTATGGTTACACAGAATAAAGGAAAGGAGGTTTCATAGGATGTGTAGAAACAACTCAGAATATGGAGGAGCAGCAAGGTAAGTGTCAGGGAGAGAATAAAAACATAAAAAACAAAAAACTTCCTTCTTCTACTCAGAGACTGCTACCTTGCTTAAACCACTGTTTTGTCATTAAAGCATGTTGGCTTAATATAAGAACATGGACTGCTACTCTTCTTAATATGTTGTTAAAGAAGCCAACTTTTGTACCCCCAAAAATAACCTGATTTTCTTCCTTTTGTGATTATTATATTGCCTAGAATATTTTGTGGATTCCACTGAAAATTTCAAATCTTTTTAATCTTTAAGCCATCTGAAGTTTTGCCTGAAAGCTGTAGATGCCATTTCCTTTGTGTCTTCTTATTCAGATTCTCTTTCTATAAAAAAGGAAAGTACTCAGTGTTACCCTTGGAAAGTCTGGATATTTGCACAGATACACCATGAAAGGCTTACAAGGATCTACATTTTAGAGGTGGTGACTCTAAAACATGACAGCGATATGTGTTAACATAAAAAAGACAAAAGGCCAATGAGAAAGCTGAGAGGAAGAAAGAAACAGCAGGGATTATAAGCCACAAAATCAGTATAATAATCTATATAAGAGTCTTAAACAACCCTGGCAAAAAATAGAGGTATTTCAAACAGTCAACTCCTATAGGTTTTCATAATAACATATTTACTGAAGATCCATCATATCAGATCTACAAAGAGAATAGCAATAAAAATAGCATTATTTTTTCTTTATAGTTATACATGAAGTTGACAGTTCAATTTTGTGGTATTGGCTGTTTATAGTTTCTTCTTCCAAAAGAAATGTGTGCTGCAATGCAATGTTTGTCCCTGAACAAATTTTTCAAAATAGTTCTGAACAAAACAATAAACACTGCCTGCCATGGTTGCTTACATTTAAGGAACACATGGTATTACATTGAATAGGGTGGATTGGAAAAGAAAGATAGGCAAAGACAAAATGGCCCCCCATTTTAAAAATAAGTACAAAATTCCCTTGAAATTGCATTGTTTATTATTAAGGAATGTTGTGGGCTACTAGATAGATACAATATAATGGATTTATTCAAATATTTGGATTTTATAGTTTCATTTCTCACAATAACCAAGCCATCAGACATCAGCCAGAAAACATCAGCCGTCTCAATGGATCTCTCCATCTCTCCATACCAGAAAATTTAATGACAGAAATTAAATCAGAACTTTTTTTTTTTAAGTGAGAGGTTTTAGGGAAGATTAATTAAGAAAGAAAAACACAAAATATAAGACATTCATTCAAAATATGTGTATTAGAGCCTTCTAGTAGGTATCCTATTCTAGGCACTGGGGGTTAAGCAGTGAATAAAATGGACAAAACCCTCTGCTCTCTAGGGGCTTACTGGTTAGGAGTGGAATGAGATAATAAGCAGGATGAATAAGTAAAATAGATAGTTTTGTAGATAATGATCAATTCTTCTGAGTTCTTCTTCTCCTAATTCTTCCTGGCTCAGGGTTGAGATACCTTAGCAGCCACTGGCTCCAGTTCTGGATTCCTAACACCTTTGTAAAATGTCTTTGCAAATAAACTTCCCTGAATTACCATATTTGAATATGTCATCTGTTTAATGTTTGGAGTTCCTTGATACAGAATTTATTGCATACTCTAGAGGAGAAATAATGGTAAGCTTTCACCAGAATGCTGGTAGTAGCAGTGTTGAGAAGTGATCTCCAATCTGCATATAAATTTAAAGACAAAGGCTACAAGGTTTGCTAAGGAATTGAATATAGGGTGTGACAGAAGGACATAAATCCATGATTTTTCACCTGAGTAACTAGAATAATGGAGTTGTTATTTACTGAGATTGAGAAAGCAGTGAGAAAAATAGGTTTGGGGAAAGTATATCAGAAGTTTAGTTTTGAATATGTGAAATTTGAGATTCCTTTAGACAACTAAGAGGATAAATCTTGGCTATATTACTTGAGAGTTTAAAAAGAGGTCTGTCATTACAGATTTGGGAATCATAAGCATATAGACAGCATTTAAAGCCATCAGGCTGGTTGATATTCACAAAAGGATTAAGTGTAGACAGAAAAGAGTTTGAAGCTCTAACTTCTGGAACTTTGGAGGTCAAGTAAAAGAGCAGCAACCAATAAAGTTGACTGAGAAAGAACAGCCATAAAAATAGAAAGAACAATAGGCAGTTGGAGTTGAGAAGGGTAGCTGGAAAGTTGTGTTAGGAAGGAGAGTGTTTAGTACCATAAAATACTGCTTATGGGTAAGGTAAGATAAGTCCCAATAATTGACCAATGGATTTAACTTGAATTTATAGAAGTAACTCAGAGTTAGTGATAGATACCAAAGGTGCAATCTCACTCATAGATTAGTCCCAAATTAGACTAATTGAAAATTCTAGAAATGAGAAAAGAGTTAATGCTACTAATTATCAGGAATATCTGATACTGAAGAGTTCAATTTATGCTCCTTCAAAAACTTTATTATTAACTTAACAATGGGTTTATTCTAAAGAAGTAGAATTGCCAGTGGGGAGAAGGAGTTTAACTTTATCACTTTACATAGTTCTGTATTGTTAAGATATTTTATAAGGAAAATGTGTTTTGTTAACCTAAACAAAAAGTACACTTTCAAGAGGTTATATGACATGGATTTATATTCTCAGTTTTGTGACAAATGAAGTAAAAAATAAAAGTAGAATCTTAAATAAACATGTCATTACCTTATAACTCTAAACAGAAAAATGACTTGGAAGATTCCCCTAAAACTACCCACACTTAAAAAGACACTAATATAATGCTAAATCAGAGAAGTTAAGCAAATTTTATTTATTACTTTCAGTACGGGCCCAAAGGTTTACTACTTTAGAAAACACTACCACACAGGGTATCAATAAGCAAAATGAAATGAACAGTAAACTCACCTACTTCTCAAAGCATCATTAAGCAATTTTGTGTGCCTCACAAAGCATTGAGAGTCTGATTGTCTAAACAGGTCTCTTATGACAAGACACATGAAAAGATGCTCAACATTATTAACTATTAGGGAAATGGAAATCAAAATCACAATGAGATATCATTTGATAGCCATTAGAATAGCTCCCATTTTAAAAACAAAAAAAGAAACATGGGAGCGATGTGGCTCAAGTAGTTGAGGGCTGGCTTCCCACATATGAGGTCCCAGATTAAATCCCCAGCCCCCAGTACCTCAAAGAAAGAAAGAAAAAGAGAAAAAAAGAAAGAAAGAAAGAAAATTGCAAGTGTTAGAGAGGATGTAGAGAAATAGGAACACTCCTTCATTGCTAGTAGCAATGTAAAATAGTGCAGCCACTGTGGAAGACAGTTTGGCAGTTCCTCAGAAAGCTAAGTATAGAACTACCATATGACCTGGCAATCCAATTACTAGGTATATACCCAAAATTATTAAAGGCAAGGAATCAGATATTTGCACATCAATGTTTATAGCAGCATTATTCACAATGACCAAAAGATGGAAGCAACCCCAGTATACATCAACTGATGAAAGAATGAATAAAATGTGGTATATATATATATATGTGTGTGTGTATGTTCTATTGTGTGTGTGTGTATATATATATACACACACACACAATAGAATATTATTCAGCCATAAGAAAAGAATGAAGTATCAAGTACTGATACATGCAACAACATGAATGAACCTTAAAGACATTATGTTGAGTGAAATAAACCAGAGACAAAAGGACAAATATTGCATTATCTCAATGATTTGAAAACTATTAGATTAAGCAAACTCACAGAATCAGAATCTAGAATAAAGTTGTAGCAGTTTGACATTATTTATGAATTCCAAAAATAGATATTGGATTATGTTTGTAAACTGTCTGTTCCTCTGGGCATATTAGATTGTATTAGATGCAGAGGTTTCACTTTTATTTGATTAAATTATGATTAAGGCTTTTATTCGGCCACATCAGTAGGACATTGAGTCCCCGCCCCCATTTGTCACAGAGAAAATGACAGGGCAGAGGAGAGAGTTTGGAGTTTTTAATACTGGAGCCCCGGGAAGTGAACACACAGGAGAAGAACATAGAGGAATAGAGATGGCTCCATAGACAGCAGAGGCCCGCGGAAGAGAATGAGCCTGATAATCTACAGCTGCAGCTGAGCACAGAGAGAAACAAGCCCTAGGGGAGAGAAGACTTATCCCAGCCAACAGCTGATATCTGAAGAACCTGGGACTTCGGAGCCTTAAGAGGAAGAGGAAGGTTGAACCCTAGCAGATGTTGCCTGCCATCTTGCTCAATACATGGCAAATGACTTTGGGTGAGAAAGTACCTCTTATGGTACCGTGAGTTGGACTCTTTATGGACTGGTAGCTGTAAGCTTCTACCCCAAATAAATACCCTTTATAAAACCCAACAAGTTTCTGGTACTTTGCATCAGAACCCCTTAGGCTGACTAATAGAAAAGTTTACCAGAGGACAGGGTAGGAAAGGTAATAGGAAGTTAAGGTTTAAAATGCACAGGGTTCCTATTTCGAATGATGGAAATATTTTGGTAATGGATGGTGGTAATGGTCGCACAACACTGTGAATGTAATTATTAGCAGTGATATATATATATATATGAATGGGGTTAAAAGGTGGTTAAAATGTGGTTAAAAGGAAAATGTTAGATTGTATATATGGTAAGAGAATAAAATTTTTAAAAATTCAAGGATCTATACTACACAAATAGTGAACTCTAAGTTAAACAATGGACTATAGTTAGCACAATTATAGATATGTGCTATCATCAATTGTAGCAAATGTTCCACAGCAATGCAAGGGGTTGATGGTGGGGTGGTTTATGGGAATCCTGTATTTTATGCAGGATTTTTCTGTAACCCCACAACTTCTCTATAAAAAGGGAAAATAGGTATAAAAAAATCTCCCATTTTACCTGCTTCAGTCAAAGTTAGGAAACTAGAAATTTTGTGACACTTTGAATTATGTACTTTGTAAATTGTAGACGTTCAATTAACATGAGGCCCCTTATAAATGCACAAAAACCTGGAAACAGTGAAGCTGATTTTAAGGCTTATTCCTGAACCTGCCTCATCTGTAATGTTTTTTGGTCAGCATTTGAATGATACTCCCCATTTTGTCAACACAGTTGCTATATCAGCAGTCTTACAAAAACAGTAGGTTCAACATATATATTTTTTGAATTGATAAACCATGGCACTATGCTTAAGTAATATTTAATTAACTAAATACAGAAAAGACAATGAGCAGGAACATGCTTTAAGCATTTCATGTCAATGCAGTTGACACATAGTCTTCTCAAAGAAAAATGACTTAATCAATTCCCGAGAGTAGAGAAAGTGTTGTTGCATAATTATGATAATATAGCCCGTGTATCACCTGCAAGCTCTCAAATCTCTCAGGTACCTGTTTTCATTTGATAGTTTTGATAGTAGCTGTAGGACTAATAATTGAAGCAAATCTGTGTTCAAATCCAGACTCCATCAAGCTAAGAAGCGGGGATGATTCTGTGTTTCTGAGCCCCCTCCATAGGAGTTAACATGAATTTTTTGAAGATTAAATGAAATAATTGCCATTTTTCCTAGCAATAACAGCATGTGTTTAAAATATTTTATCAAGTCTATTTATAATTGACTATCTTACTTCCTCTAGTCCTTAAGGCATTAATTGAAAACAGGGAAAATGCGTAGTTTCCTGTCAACTCTGCCTTCAAGATCTTGACAGGAATCTCTCCTTGCCTGTCTTATTTTACTGCCTAGCCTCCCCTGTTTAAAGAGGACCTCCTTGACCAAACTACTTAAAAGAGTATCCTCCTGCCTTTACTAGCCATCTTTCTGCCCTCCATTATTTTCTTCTTAGCCCTTTGTGTTACCAAAAATTAGATTAAATGTTTATTAATTTCGTTTATTGCCTGTCTCATCCACCAGAAAGTAAACTTCATGAGGACATGTATTTTGCCATGACAGTTCACTTTTGGATTACTAGTGCCTAGAACAGTGTCTGGCACTCTCTGAATGCATAAAGGAACTCACCCTTGCAGTTTGAGCACATATTTAACCCAATCTGCATTAAGAACTTATGATCCTTTAAATAAAGAAAAATTGGGTGTAGTTTCATAACTGATTCTGGGCAGTATTAAAATTTATTATAAAATGTATACATTTACACTGCTAGTATATTTCAAAACGTCTTTTTTATGAAAACCAATTTCAATTTAGGGATGTGGAAAATTATCAGGCATTTTTTCTGTTCATCTTCCCAAAAGACAGAATGCTGTATTTTCATAATGGAATTCACAAGTATAAAAGGCTCAGCTAGACAGTCGACTTGAGCAAGAATATGTTCTCATGTATGAATAATGTATATGAATGTGATTCAGAAGCATATACTTTTTACATGAAAATGTTACTATGACTACTTCAGGAATTGTGTAAATGTGAAATTCGTTTTTGAATACACAAAGCACCTGTCTCTTCCAGAAAATCAATCAGTAAAACAGGTTTAAGACAAAATTTTAAATCACATTGTTTCAAACTACTTTTCTGAGGTTCTTCCCCTTCACCAGTTATTACCAAGCCTCTCTCTATAACCTCCCTGACTGTTCGTGATTACTTTTATTCCCAATACAGTATATTCAAAAAATCTTTCTCCTGGGAATTTGTTTCCTCTTTCACTCATATCTTGCCCCAATCCCCAGTTCTTCTTAAACACTTTCAACTGCCCTAGAACACATTTGATTTTTATTTTCAAATGATTCTTCATGTATCTACAAACTTAGTCCCTCATTCAAACTCCCATTTCCTTAAGGAAATGTCATTGAGCAATTAGTTCTGGGTGCTCAGATTTATGTAATTAATATACTCTTTAGCCATTTCAACATGATATGGAAAGAGCAGTATGTATAGACTACAAGATTTGTTTTTCAAATGTTCCAGATTATTTAAAAATGTATATGCTATTAATTCTGAGGTGGAGAGAAGATACTCATTCAACAAATATTTATTGAGCATGTGCTATTCTAAGGATGCAAAGCTGTGGGCATATATTGATGAGTAAGATTAGGTGTGCTCCCTGAACACTTAGAGTTTAAGGCATTTAGAATTTTTGATAATCAGTCACATGATTTGGTGTGGAGAATCTGAGAACATAAGTGAATTCTTTACTCAAGGTTACCCAGTTACTGGTGGTGAGGGTTGCACAATTTAACTGACTCAAAATTTTGTTTTCAAATAATTCTCATGTGTTTATTCTGTTTTATTGAATGAAATCTACCTGAAAAGATCAATGAAACAGAACAGTTTGGAAATCAAGAATGAAAGTTCTTAGGGGATTTTCAAAATGTTCAGATAAGGTTAATTATTAATGGGGAGAACAAACGCAAGGGCTTTGGAGTCAAAAACTCTTTGAATATGTTTTTCCACTTACTAGGGTTGTGGTACAGTTCAAGTTATTCCTAGCTCTGTTTCCTCATCTACATAAATTAGGAACAAAAATATGCAGCTCAAGGGTTATTGTGAGCAAAGCATAATATACAAAAAGAACTTGGCAGAGTCGGTGTTTAAGGAATACTAGTAACTCTTCTATTTGACATAAATAACATATTTATGGAAGGCTTCAATTAACTTTGTTTTCCCCTCATCTGGTTTAAATGGAACTGGGATAGAGGGAATAATTCGCCCACAAACATATCCATGTCCATCCTGGAATCTGTGAATATGTTACTTTACATGGCAAAACAGACTTTGCAGACATGATTAAGTTAGGGATCTTGATATGGGGAAACTATCCTGAATTATCTGTGTGAACTCAGTGTAGTCACAAGCATTCTTATAAGAGGGAGGCAGAAGGGTCAGAGGCAGAGAAGATGTCATGTCAGAAGTAGATATTGGATGCCATTGCTGGAAGCAGCCATAAGACAGGGAATGTGCACAGCCTCTAGAAACAAGGAATGGGTTCTCCTCTGGAGCCTAAAAACAATTGAGTTTAGCTGACACCTTGATTTTAGCCTATATGACCCATTTACAGTTTTCTAACCACCGTAATTGAAAGATAATAAATTTGTGTTCTTTTGCATGGTAATTTGTTATAGCGTCAATAGGAAACTAATACAAGAATCTACTGTAAAAACAATCAAACAAACAAAATGGTTGTTTACGGAGAGCCAAATTCTGGTTAAATGTTGAAGAAACAAAGAAGCTATAGAAAACTGAAGGGGCTACGCCCATACAAAGCTGGACTACGTTTTAAATTTCTTGGTCAAAGCTATCTTCTAGCCATGCTCTTACTCTTGCTCAGTGTACTTGGGTACATAGGATTCACAAATTAAACACTTTTTTGTCTTAATAGTAATAGCATATATTCACAGATATATACTCCATTCCGATACAGTTTTAAGTGCATTTATCTTGAATGCCATTTGTTACAACCAATCAGATAAGAATCTATTAGGTAGGTTGCAAATATCTCACTGTCCTGATTTTGTGATAATCAGGGTAGCCTAAACATTCACTATATTAGAAAAAATGCATCTGTCCAGACCTAGTTTTTCTCCCTAGGTCTGGTTTTCAGAATGCTGGTAATAAACTAAGCCTGATTTATTATATGACCATCCTGTATGGGAAAAGACTATAACTTTGGGTATCTTTGGTCAACCTTAAGAGATATAGCAGGGGGACAGATATGGCTTTGGTGGATGGGTGTCCAACTACCATATGGAGGGACCTGAGTTTGATCCCCAGGACCTCCCGGTAAAAAGAAAAAAAAGAAAAATATAGAAGGTGCATGGGCCACCAGGCCCCATGTGTGGGGGCACCACCAGTCCCCATGAACGGGTGAGCCATCAGGCCCCGTGAGCTATGCACCAAGATGATGGCGTAACAGGAGAGTGACACAAGGGAAAGCCAAGACGAGACGCACCAAAAAAACAGGAACTAAGGTGGCACAGGCAGTAGGGGTGCCTCTCTCCCACATCGGATATTCCAAGGATCGAATCCCAGTGAAGACAGAAGGAGAAGGATGAGAAGAGAGGTCAGGAAATGGACACAGAGAATTGTCCAGTGAATGGACATCGAAACAGCAAAAATGGTGGAGGGAGGGGTAAAAATGGATAAAAATAAATAAATAAATCCTTAAAAAAATGTATAGGGGAGGAAGGTACGGACTATAGTTAGTAGTAATACTTTGACAATGCCCTTTCATGATTTGTTAACAAATGTTTCACAACAATGCAGGGTGTTTGGCGGGGGGAGGAGGGGTGATGTGTGGGAGCCCTGTACGATGTTATGCATGTTTGTTTTTTAAGTTCGTGATGTTTACTGAACACTTGTAGTTTATGTATGTTCATGTATGAATGATATACTTCAATAAGTTGGTTTTTTTTTTTAAAAAGAGTCTATTAGGTAGGTACTATTATTATTTTATATTTATAGATGGAGAAATTGAGGTTTGAGAGCAATTTGCCTAACATTTTACAACTACTAAGTAGCACAGCAGAGAATTAAGCTAATAATTAGACTAGAGTGTCGTGCTCCTCCTCATATTTAACCATTGCAAAATTGCAGTTATCAATCATAATTTGGTAAGAATTAGTTCTGTCTGATTGATTTATAGATACTAGCTAGTATAAGGAGATATTAGTACATGGAAAATGAACACATTTAATGTACAGAGAGTAGTTTAGCTTTGAGCTATTCATAAATTAAATGGTTGCTAATGCTGACAACTGGTGAAAAAATATCTCATAAACAGTTAAAAGGGAAAACTAAAATGAAAGTAAGTTCATGTTAAAAACAAACTTTGATTTTCTTTTCAAAGTTTCCTAAGGTTGATCAGGCTACCAGAAAGAAGAAAAGAAACTCCTTCTCATCATGTCCTCCTGCTCTCACATCTCAAATGCAAAGCCTTTATCAATATTATTATAGATTAGCCACACATTTTCTTTTTAGAAATATGTCTACTTTAAGTCTAAACCATCATTTAAAATATTATTTTAATGGAAAAATGTATTCTAGGTTCCAAATAGACAAGTATAAATGAGCTTGGGAATGACAACCAGTTTGGGGGCCTTGGAGGTTACATGTAGGACAATATAGCAAGTGGGACAAAACATAAAGCTAATCAGCAAGAAAATACTTGTTACTTAATGATCCTTAAGTTATCTACAAATTTTGTCTTGCTAGACACAATTCTCAAATGATATTTCATCACTTTTTTTCTCCTTCAGTCTCAAAATTTAGCATACCTATTTTGAACTCAAACACAATTGAAATTCCCATGCAATGTGGCCCCTTTCTAGACATTATATCATGGATCACCTGGCAGAAAATTTTAATTGAACTGTTTACGCTAAGGGTGTCCTTGTAGCACAGTGAACATGTTTATTATGTCTTCTCCAACAAGCATTTAATAGAAGCCACTATGTCTTCTGAATTATAGTGAATGCCACTTCTAAAATTTCCAGCCTAGTACTCCAGGTTTTCTCAAAATATCTTTTCTGGACCACTGATTTTCCATTTTCCTGTAACTATCTACTTGAGATTGTAATCTCCTATTTTCCAAATGAGAAAGTTTAATTGACAAATATAAAGCAATCATTACATCTTAGAATTCAACACATCTTCAATATGAGGCTTTTACATTTGAATTACCTCAAAGACCACAAAAAAGAATAACAAAAATGTCTGTTACACTTTAAAATAACTTGAACAGTGCTTTTGTATCATGTTTCAAACTGTCTACAATAGTGTACAATCCATTTCCTAGCAATGTCTTAGAGTCTATAATTTTCTAATTGCTATTGGTTTTCTAGATTATTTGTATGTGATATCCATTTATAAATTATGATGAGACTGCTCCCATAAATCATAAGCATTTATTTCGATTTTTAAAAATCTCATATTGTCAATGGGCTCCTGTTGGAAAGAGTGCTAAACCATTATATTTTTAGGTTTAATGATAGTTAACAATAGTCTGGGCCCTACTTGTGCATGAAACTGCTGAAAAGCAGCAACAAAAACAGTTGACTCAAAAGTATCTAAAATCTGTTACTGTACCATAAAGCAGAAAGGAAGTTACCTTCCAAATAACTAGATTTTCAAAAAGGAACAGATGACATCAGTAAAAATGTCAGAGTAAGGAACTCTGAAAATTCTCTTCTACATATAAGTAACAAGAAATATTGCAAAAATTGTCAGAATCCACTTTTTCATTACTCAAAATTAGTCACTGGCTTGCAGCAATTCTAGGATTGTTACAGAAAAGCAGCTGAATCTCAGTAAAAACAGCAAGCTTTATGGTGTTTTAATTTGCCCCAGTAACAATTTTGGCTTCCCAAATTATTGGTAGTCTTGAAATTCACTAGTTTGCAATCACAGTGAAAACCAACAGCCTGACAGCCACCGAAGAGGAAAGAATGGGGTTGGAGTTCTTCCAAAGCCCCATTCCCTGAGAATCCTCACTATCTGACCTGTCTGGTGATTCGCTGGAAGATCCCACAAACAAGGCTGTCCTAATTTGACCTAACTCAGAGCTCACCTAGTACTAAAAGGCTTTTCCCTGCAGTGTTTGGAAAAAACAATTGCAGTCAATTGTTTAATAACCTAACTCCCTAGTTGGAGTACTCCTAGTTGAAGTACACAAATGATTAAAAATGTAAAAGGAAAACCTGTCTAGAGTGGCTTTGAAAATCTCCAACATATTTCTTGTAATTTAGAAGGTCATGTCTGTGTATAGGGCTGTGTGTATGCCCAGGGCTCTGCTTATGCAGAGGTTCTTTGTCTGCTCAAGAAAGACCTAGAAAGGCCCTAAGTGCTCACCTCTGGATGATCTTGAGGTGCTACTCAAGGAGTAAGTAAAGGCTAAGGTGGGGTTTTCAATTGCCTGGCTGATTGTGGAAGATGTGCCTCAAGACACAGGCAGAATCCCTCAGTGACGACCAAGAGACTTATTGGTCCAGGTGTTTAAGGAAATCTCTCTCCAATCATTAGCTCACCATTATGTTGATCAGATACTTCAGTCACTGCAAACTTTACAAAATTGTTCAAATTAGTCAGTAAACAAATAACAAAAAAGAGGAATAACAACAAATCCTAGGAAAGAGAATAGAATCTGATTGTCACAACTGCCACATTGTATTATCTAAAATAACCAGGTTTCAACAAAATTATGGGATATGAAAAGAAACAAGAAAGTATGGCACATACACAGGAAAAAAAGCCAATCATTAAAAACTGTTTTTGAGGAAGCCCAGGCTTTGGACTTAGATAAATATTTTAAATGAGCTATATTAAATATTTTCAAAGAACTAAAGGAGATCAAGTCCAAAGAAATAGAATACAGTGTAAGAAGAGTGTCTTACAAAATGGAGAATATTAATATATATAAATTATAAGAAGCAACCCAATTGAATTCTGGAATTGAAAAGTAGAAAAATGAAAAGTAAAATGAAGAAGACACAAACAAACAAAAACCCTAAAATGAAAAATACATCAGAGGGGTCTGTTATGGGTTTAATTATGTCTGCCATAAAGATAGGTTCAAATCCTGACCCTTAATCTCATAAATGTGAACTTATTTGGGAATAAAGTCTTTGAAAACATGCTCCATTGTGATGAGGCCAAACTGGATTAGGGTAGGCCTTAATCCAATACAACTGATGTCCTTATAAAAAGAGAGAAATTTGGGCACACAGACAGGCACAAAGAGGAGCATGCCAGGTGGCAGTAGAGGCAGACTGAAGTGCTGCAGCTCCAAGCCAAGGAATTCCAAGTATTGTCAGCAAAATACCAGAATCTAGGAAGAGACAAGGAAGGCTCTTTACCTGGGCATTCATAGGGCACATGGCCTTGCTCAGTCCTTGATGTCAGAATTCTGACCTCCAGAACTGTGAGAGAATAAATTTCTGTTCATCCACCAAGAGTGTGATACTTTGCTATAGCAGACCTGGAAACAAATACAGGGCCCAATGGCATTTTTCAGCAAGCAGATAAAAGAATTAACATGCTTGAAGTTAGGTCAACTTAGATTTTCTGTTTGAGGAACAGAAAGAAAATGTAATGGAAAAACTAGTCAAAGTTTCATACCTGTGAGACATCCTCAAACTTACCAACTTACAAATAATTGGAGTCTCAGAAAGGGAGAAATGAAAGAAAGGGGCAGAAGAAATACTTGAAGAAATAATGATCCAAAAATTTCCAGGAAATATTAATATACAAACCCAAAAAGCCCAATATAATCCATTTAACAGAAGAATTACTAGACTTACAAAGTAAAAACTACAGAATATTAAAAGATGTTAAAGAAGACTTAAATAAATGGAAAGTGTGTTAATGGATTAAAAGGCAATACTAGCATATTAGTCTGCCAAAGGGATGCTGATGCAAAATTCAAGAAGTCTGTTGGCTTTTATAAAGGTTATTTATTTGGGGTAGAAGCTTACAGTCACAAGGCAATAAAGCAAAAATTATTTCCCTCACCAAAGTTTGTTGCCACGTGTTGGAACAAGATGGCTGCCAGTCTCTGGGAAGGTTCAGACTTCCACTTCCTCCTAAGGCTCCATGGTCCCAGCTCCTTCTGATCTTAGTTGTAAGATGGCATAAGGCTTTGTCTCTGGGGCTTGATTCTTTCCGGGCTCAGCTGCTCTGTTCTCTCCACAAGGTCAGCTGTAGACTCTCTTCCCAGGGCCTCTGCCATTTCTATGGAGCCATCTCTATTCCTCTATGTTCTTCTCCTGTGTGTTTACTTCCCGGGGCTCCAGTATCAAAACTCAAAGTCTCTCCTCTGCTGTGTCGTTTTCACAACAGTCCCTGTTGGTGGGCAGGGACTCAATGTCCTATTGACATGGCCCAATCAAAACCCTAGTCATAATTTAATCAAGTAAAAGTGAAACTTCTGAATTTAATACAATCTAATATGCCTAGAGGAACAGACCAGTTTACAAACACAATCCAATATTCATTTTGGAATTCATAAACAATACCAAACTGCCACAGCTTTTATAAAGGGTATTTATTTGGGGTAAAAGCTTACAGTTACATGACCCTAAAGAGTCCAGCTCAAAGCTGCTTTCTCACCAAAGTCAGTTGCCAAGGGTTGAAGCAAGATAGTTTCTGATCTCTCAGGGCTTCCTATATCAGTCTCTGACATAGGGCTGGTTTCTTTCTGGGCCTTCTCAGCTGCTCAGCTGCTCTGTTCTCTTCAGCTGCAAACTATCAGGCAAATGGCTCATCTGTCCCCGGGGCTCCAGGATCAAACATGACAGAGCTCTCTCTCTCTCTTCTTGTGTCTTCTTGAGTGAGTATCCATTTATATAGGCCCACCAAGGGGTTGGGGACTCAACCTGGGTTATGCCTTACTGATGTGGTTGAATCAAAATCCTAATCCTAATAGGTAATTTAATTAAAGACATCTCAGCTGAATCTAATACAATCAAAGGGTATCACACCCAGAATAGATTAGTTTATAAACATAATCTTTCTCTTTTTGGGATTAATAAATAATCTCAAATTTCCACAACAAGTAAGATGACAATATACATTATATTCACCCATATATATGATGAAATCACTATCAAAATTCCA
>JAQZBX010020887.1:0-32675 GCA_029593785.1 Cabassous unicinctus | reverse complement strand
ATAAAATAAATAAATCTTTAAAAAAAAATACATATATTATATACTTATAAATATGATCAGTTTGAGAATTTAAGCAAGAAAGTAAATTTTGCATATATATGGAATACAACTGCATTAACAAAAAAGGGCTAGATCCTAGGTTAATTTTTGCTTCTAATTTCATTTCTTATAGTTAAAACCTCATTTTTGCATTTTATTTTTGAACTTTTGAAAATGTCTGATTATATGTTAAGAGGATTTGGTTTTATTTTTTTATGGAGCAGGGCATTTCATAGTGCTATAGACTTAACAGCTTCAAATACAGATTCAAATATTAGTTTGACATATGGACACAACAGACATAAATATATTCAACCTCCTTGGGCAAAAATCTCCAGAACACCAAGTTTTCTGGCTGCACAACAAAATGACCTATTTAGGGAAAAGGTCAGCTGGTTTTAAAAGTCAAAATGAAAAACAAAACAACTTCAGAAGGAATGGTATAGAGAAACATCAATTTACTTAAGGTAAGAGAAACTACCAAAATTGCATATCCCCCACCCCCAAATAAGTAAGTTCTTCTGACTTCCTAATTGTTGTCTTAGTCTCCCCTCTTTCAAAGAATTTAATTTTAATTTATTTATTTTTAAAGAAGCTTTAGATTACATAAATATTACATAAAAAATATAGGGGATTCCCATATGCCCCTCCCCTCCCCCTCCCACACTTTCTTCTATTAACATCTTTCATTAGTGTGGTATATTTGTTAAAATTAATGAACACATATTGAAGCTTTGCTGCTAACCATGGTCTATAGTTTACATTTTAGTTTACAATTTGCACTGAAAAATTTTATAGGTTTTGACAAAATGTATAATGGCCTATATTCATCATTACATTGTCATGCAGAACAATTCGAATGTCCCCAAAATGCCCATTTTACATCTATTCTTCCCTCTCCTTCCTCTCAGAACTCTGGTGGCCACTGCCTTTATACCAACGTACAAATTCTTCCATTGCTAGAATAATAAGTCTACTTTAATCATAGCTGCATTCCCCCCTTATGTTAGTTCATTCCTCAATATTAAGGATTTTGGGATGGTGATGCCCACTCTGTTTCTGATTGAGAAGGGGCTTAGATCCCATGGGGCAGATGGATGGAGCAGTCTTGCTTGCAGTTGCAGATACACTATGTAATTTGGGATGGCTGTTGTCCATCATCATCCTTTTGTTAGTTGTCCTGGGCAATTCCAATAAACTAGAGAGTAGGTGTTGCAACTCTGCTGAGATTCAAGCTCAACGTTTTTGACAGGTGTCCTAGGTGCTTTGGATAGAGGATGTGGCAGGGAATCTAGCAGGTACTCTATCAAGAAGCATCCTGTTTCACTTTTCAGCACCCAGAGACCAAGACTGAACCCCACTTCTGCCACCTCACAGAGGGTTACCTGTCTATCCAGGTCATGTGTGAAAAGGTGCCTCTGTCCTCTCTATATGGACATCTTATTCTCAAGGATTGAGGCACTTAACCACCTTGGAAGCGCCAATTCCCGTATCTGTCATCCCTTTCCATTTTAGTTCCTAGAGGCCTGGGTAGCCCAAGGAGATGAGGATTAGGCTCCACACCTTACTTCTCCACTGGGACATTGAAGAAGATGCTGAACTTGCAGGAAAAAAAAGATCAGATTTGTTTAACAAGCCTACCCAAACGTATACCTCCAAGTGAACGCTGTCATGCTCTCTTTCCAACAATGTTGTCAGCAGAAAATACTTTTGGATTCTTCTCTAAAAGTCACTTCAGAACCTGTGCTGTGTTTTTTTTTTTTTTCTTTCTTTTTTTAATGTGTTGAAGCAGTGAGTGTATATATGCCCTAAATAAGTAAATAGTGAAAATCCTTATCCTTTGTAGGTTAAGTTGGTTTCTGAAGTTAATTTTAGTAATCATGGTGAGAGATCATGTTGGCCCCACATAACTTGGCCTTCACAAGTCCCCTGACTTTGTATCCTACCAAGGCTGACACTCAGCAGAGACACATAGGTACAGCGTATTGGCTCTTTATAGATGGCGTCTCTTCAGGTTCGTTGGTGTCCCACCATACTGGGTGTGATGGTTAAGTTCACGTGTCAACTTGGCTAGGTTATGGTGTCCAGGTATATGGTCAAGAAAGTACTGGCCTGATCGCTACTGTGAGGATATTTTGTGTGTTTAAATCATCAGTAAGTTCATTATATCTATGGCTAATTACATCTACAATCAACTGAGGACATTGCCTTCAGTGATGAGAAATATCTCATTCAAGCAGTTGAAGGCCTGTAGCAGTTTGATATTGTTTATGAATTCCAAAAATAGATATTGGATTATGTTTGTGAACTGGTCTTTTCCTCTGGGCATATTAGATTATAATGGATTCAGAGATTTCACTTTTACTTGATTGGGGCACGTCAGTAGGACGTTGAGTCCCTGCTCCCTTGGTGGTTGAGGACTCACAGAGATACCACACCACAGAGAAGGGATGCTGGAGTTTTAATGCTGGAGCCCGGGAAGTAAACTCACAGAGGAGCAGAGAGAAGGCTCAATTAGACACGGCAGGGTCCCTGGGAAGAGAGACGAGCCAATTGCCTGATAGTCTGCAGCTGGTGTTGTGGAGCGAGCAGGGCAGCTGAACCCAGAGAGAAACAAGCCCTGGGAAGAGAGGAACCCAGGAAGCCTGAACCCTTGCAGATGTCAGCAGCCATCTTGCTCTAACATGTGGCCACAGACTTTGGTGAAGGAAGTAACTTACACTTTATGGACTGGTAACTGTAAGCTTCTACCCCAAATAAATACCCTTTATAAAAACCAACTGATTTCTGGTATTTTGCATCAGCACTCCTTTGGCTGACTAATACAATGCTTTAAAGGGTGAAGTGATGATTTCAGCAGTCAAAAGGAAGAATTTCCATCTCTAGTTCAGCCAGACAGCTTCCCTTGGGGGAATTCATCAAAAACTTTCATCGCAGTATCCGGCTTGCAGCCTGCCCTATGGAATTTGAACTTGCCCATCCCAGCAGGGATTGGCATGAGCCAATTCCTGTAATAAATCTCATAATATTTACATATATCTTGTATCTCCTGTTGGTTCTATTCCCCAGGAGAAACCTAATACAATGTTAACTTTTAAAAAAATTGCCCTTGTCCCCACGTACTCCCTACCACACTGACTTTGCTCTTGTTTGGACACTCTGGGCATGCTCTGCCACAGGGCCTTTGTACTCGCTGATTCCTTTGGTGGAAATACCTATCTTCTGCACATGTACTTGCTTCTTCTCTCACTCTGTTAATATTTTTGTTCAAATATTACCTCATCAGACAAACTCTCCCCCACCACCTATTACCGGGAGAGAGTTACTCTCCCCATTACTCTCTTTCCTCACCTTACTTCATTTTTCTTCACAGTACTTATCACTAATTCCACAAACCTTATGACCATGTCATATTTGAACTTACTGTATTTGTGTATTTATATTATGCTCCCTCCATCCGAAGGTAAGCGACAGTAGGCAGGGGCTATGTTTGGTTAATTTCTATATTCCCCAGGGCTTAGAACAGTGGCTGGCATGCAGAAAGCCCTCCATAAATATTTGTTGAGTGACCATTGCGAATTTCTGATTAAAAACGAGGTTTGACTATAAAATAAGATATGTCTGCTCTTGTGGCTTACAAACTAATTTCTGATGATAATTCTACAGAAGCACTTTTAAAAATATTTATAATAAATATGGCCTCTTAAGATGTCAACCTTGACAGACAGTTGGAAATAAACATTCTGGCTCAGTATAAACAAAGAGAATATAAATGTTTCCTAACTATCATCATGTCACACATCTTTTCCTCTCCTACTGAGTGGGGCAATAAAGATGAGTAGTTTTCTTCAATGATTTCCAGCTGGTTGAGCCAGGCTGGCCGTCTCCTCTTTTCAGGCTATGTTGTCAGCATCTCTTAGGTGAGTAGATAATGAAGCTAATAATAATAATAGTAGTAGTAATGATTCTAGTTAGTATTTAATGAGCCAGGCATTGTGTTAAGCATTTCACAATCTTTAGCTCATTTAAGCCTCATAATTATCTTACGATTATTTCAATTTTAGGGATAAGGGAACCTAGGCTTACAGAAATTAAGTAAATCGCTTCAGGTCACTGAGTCAGAAATGGTACAGGGCAAGGTCTGAAACCCAAGTGTTTCCAACTCCAGTCTGACCTTTAACCTTTATTGTTCACCAGTCCTTGAATGTGTTGGATGTTGTATGTTACACACACAATGGGTTCCATCACATAATTCAGGGTTGAGCGGTACAATCACTTCTGTGCAGGCATTCACACTTACCCACCTTACCTAAAACCCTAATCATTTTTTATAAACCTAAAATTGTTTTTGTAGGCCTAAAGAAGTGGTCCTTTATGCTTATTCATCCTACTCACACTCTCAGGTTTTAATCTTGAATGTTTGGGAAAGAGTTTCTAGATCCTGATGATGTTTCCCACTCACTTTGTTATATTCTCCCATTCCAATAATAAATAGTTTACAATTACATAGCACATTGCAGTTTCTAAAGTGCTTTTCCACCCATTACACCATGACAAACTGATGAGGCAGGAATGCCAGGTGTTATCATTGCTATTTTTTCAGATGATGGAGTAGACACCTGCACAAAGTTAAGAAAAAGAGCTAGGCCCCACATCTACTCACCTTAAAAAGCAATGGAAGAAATTACAACATTAACTTGGAGCCAGTGGCCACTGGATGCTCTGGGGGCAGGAAGAGGGAAAAGCAGTTGTAATACAGAGGCTTTTTCTGGACTTGGGAATCGTCCCGAGTGACACTGCAACGACAGATACAGGCTGTTTTATATCATCACATAACATGTAGAACCGTGTGGGATAGAGTGTGGTCTACAATGTGAACTATGGTCCATGTTTAGTGGCAAAGCCCCAGGATGTGTATATCCATTGCAGGTGATGAGCCACACTAATGAAGGTTGTTTATGTGGGAGGTTGTGGGAGGTGTGGGAGGTGGGGAACATGGAATCCCTAAAATTTTTGTACAACATTTATGTAATCTAAGTATTTTTTTAAAAAATTATTTTAAAAAAAGAAAAGAAATAAAACCAAATGGACCTGCTGGAGCGTTTCACAAAAACAGAATGATGGTATGTTAGAGTTGGAAGGGGCCCCAACAGGGGCCCTGTTTTTCAGCCACCTCATTCTATAGATGAGGCAAAAGAGTCTCAGAAAGAATGTCAGGTCCTAGAGCCAATGCCCAAACCAGAATGAGAAGCCAAGACATTTCAATCTATTTTCTGCCCCCTTACCACTTCTTGAGGTCTTGAGGACAAGCACATTATACTACATGCACAAACAATACTATTAGAAAACAAGGAGAAAGCTCTCTAGTGAAAACTCTCAAATCTCTCCAACTTCTAAATGGCTGTTACACAAGCCTGACTGTACATGATTTAAATGGAACACAAAATGAAACTTTCCATAAAAATAATGTCACAGAAATTGGCTAGGGTCCTAACTGGTCCCCAACGTCATAATGCAGCTAGACCACAATACTAGCAGGACTCAGGTTCTCACTGTTTTGTGGGAAATGTGTAGGAACTTCAAACTTCACTGCTATTGTCTGGTCTCATGGTAGAAATCCTTTCTCACTTTATTCCTCAGTCCCTGCTTCCCTGGACGGTAGAAGGACACACTTCTCCCCACTTCCTTCTCTCTCTGGTGGATATAATAGAAAATGGGAAACTGTTTCTATGGAATATGGTTTGTTGGAGGCTCTGGCCTAGGGGATGGGGCCTCTAGAGCTGGGTCTCTACAACCATTCCTGTGGGGAGCTAGTTTTTCTCTGAGCATGCCCTTATCAGCCTGGGGTAGAAGGAGAAGGCGGTGGTACATGGAATGAAGAATGTGGCTAAACTGGTGGTGGGGATGGGAGATGCGAGGGACAGGGTCACGGGGATGGGATTTGTGAATCAGAGTTGGCTCTGGCGGGAGCAGGGCCTGCAGGAACTCCTGGGAAGGTCAGCTTAGGGGGAGGACCACACCATCCTATATCTTCCTCTGCAACTTTCTTTCTCTTAAGGCTTTTTAAAAATTCAACACGTATTTCTTGAGCATCTACTCTGTTTGTGCTAAATGGTAGTTACTTTATTACACTTTAGCAGAATTACTTAATGTTGGCTCAAGAGTCAGTTTTTCTCTCTCCTATGTATTTGAAAGAATTCAAAATAAAGAAAAATGCTCTGCTTCTATGGTAGGCTCACCACTTGTATACTCCATCAGAGCTAAGCTGATCCTGAAGAACTCCAGAAGATATATATGAGAAGTAATACTTTTCTTTTTTTAACAGAAGGGCAAATTGAGTCAACGTTCTAGAATCTGCCCCAGGTCACAGTATTTGGCAGTACTGAATCTAGAATTCTGGTGTTGTGATTCTTAGATGCTCTGATATCAAATGAAACTCATGCCATGGAAAACCTCACTCAGCCTCTACATATGTGCAGGAGTGGGCAGAGGAAATTTACATATATATTCTGAGGTCCATAGTGTGTTAAAAGGGGAACCTTGTGTGTATACCTGCTGAAGTTGCCCCTGGAGCATGGGGCCTGCTTTGACCTTACTCTGATATCAGCAGAAATAAAATCCTTTTTCCCTTTGACCTAGCTAAGATAGACTGCAAATTTCCAGAGAGAAAAAGGTTAGGAAAAACAAAAGGAAAAGATTATCCAATAAGTATAAAAGCCAAAGAGTAAGTTTCAAATTTAAAAAATTTTGGTCAAAGAACCAAAACATTCAACTAAGCTCTAAATTTCCATTTCTTCAGATAATCAGAATAGGTAAATGCAGGATGGCAGGCTCGTTGCCTCCCCCCAGCCAGCTGATATGCAATGCCCCGTGTCCCATACCACAGAGGGATGGGATCATCTAAATATCTAGCCCCTTTTCATCAGCACCAAACTCCAAACTTAAAAACAGAAGCAAAAACCCTTTCTGTTCCGTTCCACAAACTCCTGGGTGCCAGAGCCTTCTACCCCATTCCATTGCAATCTCTGATTTGCAAGGCAGAATCAGTGAATAAATGAATGATCCACCCTTTCCAGAATCAAGTCATCATCCACCAACCCCTGGCCCATGCTTGCTCGACTCACTCCTTTCTCTTCACAACCCCTCTCCACCCTCCTTTACCCCCAAACACCCACACCTATAGGAACACCCATATTACCTTCTCAGGAGAAATCACTTCAGGCATACGGTAAGAACATTAACTTAGGGTAAGAGATGGGTCATTCTACCACAGTAACCACCTCTATTTCATAGTTTTCAATCATACATGATTTTGGCCTCGAAATCCTTATTAGATAACAGTGGCTGCTCATTTTTATTGATCGGGCCTCCCACATAAATGTGGGCACCTTGCGTTCTTTGGAACATCTGTGGCAAGCACTGTATATCAAGGTCTAAAAGAGTAACAGGAACCAGGAAGATGATATAGGAAACTTAGAAAACTTTACGTAGAGTTAAAGCAACATTATAGGGATTCTTTTTTGAAGAGATTCTTTGTGTGTGAAAAATATGATTTTACCTGTAAGACTTTAGCACATCTTACATTAAGTGGTAGAAGTGCTTTTTATTCTCTCTGAATGTTATCTTATTGAAATCTACTTGCTACCTATGGTTTCAAAGAGTGGTCTTTTCTGCCAGATAATACTTTAGAAAATAAATTATAAGTAATTTATGGTTTATTATCTAGAGATAGAAGTTAATGACTCAATACCTTCTAGTCTGGGCTGAATTCACATTTTGTATGTTAAAGCAACATTTGAAAATATGTGGTATTTTTATGTAGTTCCCTTTTGATGAAAGCATACATGATTACACAGGTGGCATAATTTGGGGGATAATGATCCATGTCATGCTATGATTTACAAAAAAGGAGTTATTTAAGTAAATCTCATTCCTTAGCAATACTTATAACTCTTCTTTTCATTACCTCCTAGGGCTTTTAACAAATTTCAACCTGTAATTTTTAAGTACTTGCTTTTTAAGTACAGGCATTGCTTTAATTGCTTATTTACAGCATTTCCTTTATTTCTCATAAGAACCCTGTGAAGTCGTTATTATCCCTAACTTCCATAAGAAAGACTGAAGCATGAGTAAATTAAATACTTTATAACAAATCTCCCATGCGGCAAAGGTAGGATTCAAATCCAGATCTTGCCCCAAATTCTTTATTCTTAGCCAGCATTTGTTTTGTTTCCCCAATCTGGTTTATCTATTACTGCATAACAAGCCAAAATTAGTAGGTTAAAACAACAATCCTTTATTTTGCCCTCAATTTTGCAAAGGGGCAGGGTTAGGTGGGAAAGGCTCTGCTCGACTCAGCATTAGCTTGAATGGCTCAACTTGGGGTGGAGGATATACTTCCAAGATGGCGCGCCCTCTTTGCCAGCAAGGCGGTGCTGGCTCTAGGCTCCTCTCCACAGGGGTATCTCCATGGGGTGGCTTGGTTCTAGGAGCAAGTGTTTCAAGAGACAGAAAATGGAAGTGATCAATTTCTTAAGGCCTGCGCCAAGAAACTGGCAAGGCGCCACTTCCAAAGCATTCGCAGAGCCCATAATCAAGGGAGGACTTCGAGATCCCACCTTTCAGTGGGAGTAACAAAGAATCCGCGGGCCATGTTGTTAAAATCACACCTCGCAAGATTTCCGTTTCAGCAGTGATTTTATTAAGTTACGAAATTCTCTAATTTATGAACGTCCTCTTCCTCCCACGACTTTGAAGATAAATACATTCAAGTAGCAGCTACTTAGAGGGGAGAATGTCTGGATCTCTTTTCAATCCCCCCCTTTTCCTTTTTGTTACTGCAATTGCTTTTGCATGTAGATTATTTAGATTTCTGAATAGAGAACCTGGGTTTAAAAGAAACTTTTACTCTCAGGTCTTTTTAATAATCTCAGATGAGTTAATTTATAACTTTGATTAACTGTATCTCTTTTTTACCACACAGTGGCCCCAGTAGTGTCTGAATTCCATTGCAATTCAAGAGTTTTCTAAAACATCCTCAATGGGATGTGATTTTTCGCTGAGCCACACTCTTTGCTTAGCAACTAAGTAGTCTGTAGGTTCAACCTCATGCCAAGTAGATTTTCATTCTATTTAACAGCTTCAACACATTTTCCCTTTTAGGAAAGCTGTGATTCTAGTCATTTTGGTTGAGAAAATTTCTCACAAGTTAATTCTTTTATTTAAATTTAAATTTTAGTAACATATATATATATATATATATATATATAACCTAAAGATTCCTCCTTTAACCACATTCAGATATATAATTCGGTGGTGTTAATTACATTTACAATATTGTACAACCATCACTATCATCCATACCACACATTTTCCATCATCCCCAACAGAAATTCCATGCCAATTAAGCTTTAACTCCCACTTTCCTAGCTCTTATTAGCCCACGGTACCTTATATTCAAGTTTGTGAGTATATGATTTTGCTTATTCAAATTGTTTCATATCAGTGAGATCATAGAATATTTGTCTTTTTGTGTCTGACTTAATTCACTTAACACGATGTCTTTAAGGTTCATCCATTTCATTGCATGCAGCAGAACCTTGCTCTTTTTCATGGCTGCTTATATTCTAGTGTGTACATATACTGTATTCTGCTTATCCATCTGTTGGTGGACACTTGGTATGGCAGTTTGAAGACCTATGGACCTCAGAAAATCCTAATCTTAAAATTAATCCATTCCTGTGCATGTAAAACTATTGTAGGTGGGAATTTTGATTAAATTACTTCAGTTAAGGGCCTTTGTTTATATTCTGGGGCCCAGGGTGGGTCTTAATCCTCTTCCTGGAGTCCTTTATAAACAGAGGAATAAAAGGCCGCCACAGATACATACACAAAAAAGCCACAGAGGCAGAAAGAAGCCTCCAGAAGTTGAAATCAATGAACGTGGAAGAAAGAAAAGCCACAGGTGGAGCAGCCCAAAGCTGAAAACTAGGCCCAGAGGAGAAGGGAGAGAAGAGCAGATGCTGCCATATACCTGACTGCCCACAGCTGCAGCTCAGGAAGAGGCAACTCTGATGACTCCTTGATTTGGACACTTTCATAGTCTCTGAACTGTACGTTTTTAACCTAATAAATTCCCAGTGTAAAAGCCAAGCCATTTCTGGTATATTGCTCCCAGCAGCTTTTAGCAAACTAGAACACTTGGACTGCTTTCATCTTATGGCAATTGTGAATAATGTCATTATGAGTGTCAGTGTGAAAATATCTGTTCAAGTCCCCACTTTCAATTCTTTTCAGTAGATACCTAGAAGTGGGGTTGCCTGGTTATGTGGCATTCTTTTACTTAACTTTCTGAGGAACTGCCAAATGGTTTTCTACAGTGGCTGTAACATTACATTCTAACCAGAAAAGAATGAATGTTGCTGTTTCTCTGCGTTCTCTTTAATAGTCATTTCTAGTGGGTATGAAGTGGCATCTTGTTGTGGCTTGATTTTCATTTCCCTAACGGCTAATGGTGTTGAGAATCTTTTCACATATATTTTTGGCCATTTGTATCTCCTCTTTGGAGATATGTCTATTCCACTCTATTGACCATTTTTTGAATGGGTTGTTTGTCTTTTTTGTGGTTGAGTTGTAGAAATTAAACCCTCATCAGATGTGTGGTTTTCAAATATTTTCTTCCATTCTGTGGATTGTCATTTTTACTTTCTTGACCAAGTCTTTTGATGAGCAAAAGCTTTTCCATTTTAATGAGGTCCCTTTTATGTACTTTTTCTTTTGTTGCTTGTGCTTTGGGTGTAAGGTCTAAGAAACCATTGCCTAACAAAAGGTCCTGAAGATGCTTATCTACATTTTCTTCTAGGAATCTTTTTTTTTTTTTGCCTAGAGTTTTATTGTAGGTTGGTTTTGTGTTAAGGCTCTTTTTTTTTTAAGATTTATTTATTTATTTCTCCCTCTCCCCCCTTGTTGTTTTGAGCTCACTGTCTGTTCTCTGTGTGTTCTTCTGTGTCTGTCTTCTCTTTAGGTGGCACTGGGAACGAATCCTGGGACCGATGCACTGAATCTCTTGTGCCACGTAAGCTCCCTGGTCTGCCGCATCTCCTATTGTCTCTCTTTTGTGTCTCTTTTTGTTGTGTCATCTTGCTGTGCCAGTTCTCCATGCAGTCCAGCACTCCATGTGGGCCAGCACTCAGTGCAAGCTAGCTCGTCGTTTGCGCCAGCTTGCCGCGTGGGCCAGTTTGCTTTTCACCAGGAGGCCCCGGAAATCGAACCCTGGACCTCCTAAATGGTAGAAGGGAGCCCAATCACTTGAGCCACATCCACTTTTCCTTAAGGCTCTTCTTTGATGCTTGGTCCAACTTTTGCTGAACTTTAAGAGCAGCCCGGTGTTTAACTGTTCAGATTTTCTCAGCTCTTCTGCACCTGTTTCTGTCCCTGGACATGTGGTACAACTCTTAAGATTTTCTGTGCAATTATTTCACCTCCAATAGAAGGTTTTCTTTCCTCTATTCTTTCTCTGGAGGGCTGAGTTATTCTGCTTGTTTTTGTGCAGATTTTTCTCCCCAGCTCCTGTGATTTGGTCAACTGCTTTCCCTTACTCAGTGCCCCCTTTTTATTACACTTTTCAGTCCTGGGGCCTGAGCTGCATTACTGCAGTTCGGCTTTACCTTTATTCTGGTAGGTTTTTCTGCCTTGGTTAACTTCCACATTAGAGTATCCCACCTCAGGGAGGCAGATTGGGTCCCTGTTTTTTTTTTCATTTAGATGTCCCAGTAATTCGAGATTGGGCTGGGTGTGTGAACCACTTGCCAACAGTGCTCAGGTCTCTTTTGCTTCCTGGGGGTATTTCTGTAGGCATGGTGCTCGCCAGCCACCTGGGTTCTGCCCTGGGTCTATGTGGCCTCACATCTCTGTGCCTAGATGTGCTTGGGTTTCTAACTCACTGCTGTGATTGGCTCTGTGGTCTGTGTCCATGGCAGGTGGTACTCGTGCCAGAGTGCTGCCACTGTATGACTCTTAAGTGGCGTGAACTTCGTGAGGAGAGGTCTCCTGATTGGCAGGTCTGAACTGCAGGTCTCCTACCTTCTCGTTTGGTGTTTAGTTTTTTTCCCTTGGATTCAGCATTTGTGGAGTCCTTCTTCAGTCTCTATCTTCCTCCAGAGTTCCAATCAAGTGGGATTTCTCACATGATTAGTTGTTTCTAAGGGGTGACTTTTCCAGGGGATGTCTTATGTCACCACCTTGATGATATTGCACCACTTAATTCTTGGGCAAAAGTTTCCAATTTCATTCTGGCTTGTCCTCTCTGCTTTGGCCAAACAAAACAAGACAGAAGGCTTTTCCCTGTTTATTGCTTACCCTGCCCCATTCCTCTACCCCACAATGTTCACAGTCACAAATATACTGCACAACTAAGGATTTATACCTTTCCTCCCCCATAGCAGACATTACTAATCAATCACTCTCTCCTTCCTGCTGAGCCTGGATGTGGCCTCCATCCTCTTTACAAAGCATTCCAGGCAGCTGCTACTGATCAAGAAAGGAGACTTACCAAACTTCCAGGCTACATACTCTTTCCTCTTTCTGGAACATCTCACCTTTTTCAACTATGACAGTCAAGTCTCTATTATCTTTCAAATATTGTTCTAAATTCCTTCTTCTTGCCGAATCTCCCTTCCTGCTGCCCAGTTCCTGCATCCATCCTCTGGCTTACCTGGAGTCACACCTTGCGCCACCTGTAGTGCTGGCTTTTATTAGTCCCCAGCCTCAATCGTGACTGTAGCCAGGAAATGTTGAACTATTCTTTCCTAGTCCTCTAGATCTCAGGATTAAATCGCTCAGGTAGCAGTTCTGGCCCTGTCTTTGGGTTCTAGTCCTAATAAATACTTGTACCTTGTCCCAGGGCCTCAGTTTTCACCTTATGACAAGAAGCTGGGATCCTGTCTTGCTTTTGCCACCACAGGATGGGGATCTTTAGCCCAAACCCTCATTTCACCCTCATGCTTTGCACCTGCCCAAACACTTCCATTATTTTCTAAGTACTCTCCTGAGTTATTCTTCTGACACTTAAGGAAATTAAATGAATTTCAGTGTATGCTTTGCTCACTTGCCGGGAAATTCTACAGGTTCTATCAGACTCTCTGGTTACAAATACTTTCTCTTCAAAAACTGTGCTCCTGTCATGAATCTGGACTTGCTCTCATTACCTAAGGCTGCACTGGTTCCCCACTGGACACCCCACTGGACACTTTTCAAATCTGATCCATCTCAGTCTATCTTTCTTGGTTAAATTAGAGCAGCTCATGCCTCACAGAGATATCAGATTCGACAACTTGATTCCACTTATTCCTATCAGTCGGTCTTAGTGTGTAAATATCCTCTCCCAACTGTGGTGTTCGAATTTGTCCTGCCTCCTAGATATATTAGTCTAAAGAATAAAGACAGCAATATGTATTTCTTTCTTCCTTAGTAACTCTCTACATCAACCAATTAGAGTTTGTTTCCACTCAATGGTTATCTAATAAATATTGCAGCTGATGCTCAGAATAAAATCTAAAGGAAATATATTCAGTGGCAAGAATCTCTCTGAATGGCACTATACATAAAGGATCAGATTAAGCATTATAAAGGATACCCTTTCAATTTTGTGGTTTCATTTCTGAACTAGATTCCATGACCACTCTTAGAATCAGACATCTGACAGCTGTGATCTGCTCTTTGTTTCACGGGTGCCCATGTCAAAATCTTTGAAATAATTTGGACTGAAAACAAGATTTCAAGGGTATTTAGCTGGAAGGGGTTATTATTTCCTTTTAAGTGCTTCCAAAGCCATAGTTTTTCATCCTTTTATTAACATTCTATCACATGACTGAAATAAGTAAATATTCATGTCAACGGAGAAGCCCTTCATCTCCCATCCAGAGGTTTCCTCCAAGGCAGAAGGCTCCTGGACTCTCTTCATCTCCTCGCTTACCCTTCCCTGAATGGAGTGGGGTGAGAGTGGTAATGGGTGACCGATTCAACTGGAAAATGTGAGATTAATAAATCCTTCCAACTCGACCCAACACTTTGTCCCCTCGGGAACAGACCTGTCCACAGAGGCATGGGTTATGTTCTCTCCTCCAGATTCCATATTTTACAGGGTGGGCTACTCGAGAGAAGGTTTATGGAGGCCCAACACTGCCAGTGCGCAGGCAGAAGAGTGTCTACCTCTGGTGTTTAGTATTAGGAAGAACAAAAATATTCTCTGTTATTATCTTTATCAGTAAAAATGGTGATATTTTGATTTCCTGTTTACAAACTCATTGGTCCTTATTCTCAAATAGTTAAGAACTTGGGGGAGGAAAAAAAGGCGCTCTTTTCTGAGTCACCCTCAATCCTCAACAATGACCAATAATAATATTAAAGACTATTGAGCATTTGCTATGTGCCAGGCACTGGATTACACACTTTTTGGACATTATCCCATTTAATCTAATTATGCCAAAGAGAGGGCAAAGAAACTACATAATATAACTGGTGTGTGGAAGGGGTGTGGTAGTATCCAAAGTTGGCACCATTAGTTTCTCCTCTCCTTGTATGCATAGGCCTTTCCTCACAGCAAGACGTGGAGACTATTTGCCCACTCCTTGAATTTAGGTGAGCCTTATGACCAACATTGGCCAAGAAAATGCAGCAAAATTGACAATTTGGAACTCTCAAGACCAGTCTTAAGAGCTCTGGCAGTTTTCGTTTCCTTTCTCTGGGGGATCTAGCCTCCTATAATGAAGCCTGGACTAAACTCCTGAATGAGGAGAGAAAAGCTGGAGAAAGCAAGCTCTCATAGTGCCAGCTATATGAGTAAACCTTTCTTGAACCTTCCAACCCAGCCCAGCCCAGAAGCCTGCTGAATACAGCTGAATGAGTGATTCTAGCTAATGTCCTGTGGAACAGCCAACCTCTGCCTGAATTCCCAACTCAGAGAATTATGAGAAATAATAAATCTTTGTTGTTTTAAGACACTAAAATTTGTGGTGGATTGATACACAGCAATAGAAAACTTGAAAGAAAAATAAAATATAAACTTCCAAACATCTTTTAAAATGGCAAATGGTGTCTTTACTACAGTGTAACAAGAATTTTAAAAGATGTGTAGATGATGCATTAAACCATAAAATCATGATCTATTTGTAGATAATGTACCTATATGTCCAAGTTATGCTTTCATTTGAATCTCATTCTAAACTTACAAGGGGCAAATGCCTGAAGGCATCAGCTCTGCTCTTATTCAAGAAGATGAAAGCTCTTTGCTTAATATAAAGGCTATTCTTTCTATTCTCTGTGGAGTTCTCATGATCATTTTGCATCATATTTGGTTATGGTGTAGAATAATTTCCACGCCCTGGCTCTATTTGTTCTTCTAGGGAGTCCTCCCAAACTCTCACTCTGACCCCCTGAGCTTGTTTACATATCTCCCCCTCAGTGTCTCTTTAATGCTCTGTTCATATCTTTAGCACCATGTTCATAGTATATATCATATTATTTATGCAAACTCCTTGAGTGCAGAGACCTGGTCTATTTTGTTTGCTGCTACAATCTAAGCACCTAGAACAGTAGTCCACAAGGAGTAAGTGCTTCATGAATATTTACTGGTTGCATAAGTTAATGAGTGAATGGGCCAATGTGCCTGCTTCCCCCTGGGCTAGAATCTATATCTTGGTGACACCATTCATTACCACTTCAAACATTTTCTCCCTTACAGCATAGGGGCTGTAAGTATTGAAGTTCCTAGACTCACTTGTTGCCAGGGTTCCAAGTGCAATTCTGGTTCTGTCAAAGGAATGCATCTGCACAAGTTCTGGAGGGACAAGGGAGCTGGGGAAATTCTTCCACCACCAGTAGTGGTGGCAGGCACACAGGTTTCAGCAGATGAGTGTTTGCAGAGGCTGGCCAGCTACCCAGTACCCAGGAGCAGCTGTGATACTGCCAGTGGCTTCCATGATCTCCTGCCCTCTGGTTGGCAGCTTTAGCAATATGACATGAATGCCCAGTATGCCTCTGGCTTCTGATCTCAACCCTTCCAGTGATATTTGGAAGCACCTATTTCCCTGCAATATCTAAAGTGGTTTCTGTTTTACTACTGGGCTCTAATTGAATTGTATTTATACAGTGCATTCCCTGAGGGCAGGAAATGCCTTATTTTTCTTTGCATATCCATACCTGAGGTATCTGAATCACAGTGAAAAATAATAACAAAGATAATAATAATAATAAGCATTTATCTAAATTTCTACTATGTGCCTATCACTGATCTAAGTGTTTTATCACTACTGGTTAATTTAATCTATTTAGTAACCCTATATGGCAGGAGCTACTATTGTCATCACTTTCCAGATTAGGAAACTGAGAACCAAGGGGTTAAGCAACTTGCTCAAGGAATCCCAGCATTATATGGTGGGTTCAGGATTCAAACTCAGGCCATCTGGTTCCCAAGTCTGTGTTTATATCCAATACTCTGTTCCTGTCTGAATAATGAACACCAAAAACTTGGAGATACAATCACAAAATTTGAGATCTAACTCATTTATTATAAATACCCTATGCATGTTGAAGTTAAAATAGCAACTCTGTATATTCTCCTTCAAGGCTCTTAATTTTTAATGATGTTCTTAAGGTATCAAATCAGATATTAGGCTGTTGTGTGTGTACAAATATGTGTACACATAAGTATAAACATATATGCAAATATAAATACCATATATAAATCTATAAAGATCTATATATATATATTTATGTATTTTATATTTTTGATACATATTTAGTTTTATAGAGACATATAGATATATAAAGATATCTATCTATATCCATCTATATCTATCTATCGATCGATCGAGCTATCTTTTTCATGTTGCTGTGCTTAACTTTATTTTTTCTAGTGCTCAAAAAATATGAAAGAATAAGGAGCCATGGAAATAATGAGCATTGTAGTGAAGGTAAGAAGAATAATGATGAAGAATAACCATAGGTTTCATATAAGTTTCTTGGTGTTGGGAAGCGGGTGTGGCTCAATGGATAGAGCTCCCGTTTACCATATGGGAGGCCCGGGGTTCGCTTCCCAGGGGCCTCCTTGTGAGAGCAGGCCGGCCCGCCCACGCAGCGCGGTAGGTTGATGCAGCAAGACCTCACAGCAGGAAGCGGGTGTGGCTCAATCGATAGAGCCCCCGTTTACCATGCGGGAGGCCCCGGGTTCGCTTCCGGGGGCCTCCTTGTGAGAGCAGGCCGGCCCCTGCGGCACGGTGGGCTGATGCAGCAGGACCTCACAGCAAGGGGGAGATAAGCAGACACGGAAGAAACACACAGCGAATGGACATAGTAAAACACAAGCAGCAAGGGGGGGATAAATAAATAAATAAATAAATCTTAAAAAAATAAAGTTTCTTGGTGTAGGTCTTTGCACCTTTTGCCTGGGAAAGCAAGCTAAAGCAAAGGGACACTGGTCACAGCATCCATGCCTCTCTGTACACATATGAAAGGAAAACATTTCTCTCTTTACTGTGGTTTCCACCAAAATGTACATCAAGCATTTCAACTGTGGTGGTTTGAAGTTGTATGGACCCCCGAAAAACATTTTCTTAAACTTAATCCACTTGTGGGTATGAACCCATTATAAGTAGGACTTTTTTTTTTTAAGATTTATTTTATTTATTTATTTCTCCCCCTACCCCTCTTTGTTTGCACTTGCTGCTTGTCTTCTTTTTAGGAGGCACTGGGAACTGAACCCAGGACCTCCCATGTGGAAAGGAGGCACCCAATTGCTTGAGCTGCTTCCGCTCCCTGCTTGTTGTGTCTTTTTGTTGCATCATGTCTTTGTGACCGTTCACCACACCAGCCTGTGCGCTAGCCCATCATGCCAGCCCATCGCATCAGCTCGCTGTCTTGCTTGTCTTCTTTAGGAGGCACTGGGAACCAAACCGGGACCTCCCATGTGGTAGGTGGGCACCCAACTGCTTGAGCCACATCCCCTTCCCAAGTAGGACATTTTGATGAGGCTATTTCAGTGAAGTTGTGACCCAGCCAATGGGAATGGGTCTTAATCATATTATTGGAGTTCTTTATAAGCAGAATGAAATTCAGACATAGAGAGAGAGAAAGTCACTGGGAGCAAGAAATAAAACATCAACAGAACCCAGAGGAGAAGGGAGAGACCAGGAGATGCTTTCATGTGCTTTGCCATGTGACAAGCTAAGGACCAAGGATCACCAGTAGCCAGCCCTAGAACGTCACAGTCTTAAGGAAAAAAACATTACCTTGACGATGCCTTTATTTGTACATTTTCCTAGCCTCAAACCATGGGTGAATAAATTTCCATTGTTTAACCCAACCCATTTCATGGTATTTGCTTGAGTAGCCTAGGAAACTAAAACACCAACCAAGGCCCCAAGACCATGGTGAAAAGTCAGAGAAGATGCAACAGACACGCAGGGAAAAAATCTACATGGGAGTGACTGAGCATCTGTTCATCAACACTCTGGTCTAAACTGGAGCCCTTTTAAAGATGACCAATGCACAAAAACTGGGTGGGCAGAAAAATGCACAAAGATAGGTTTTAGAGTAATTTATATTTGTCTCAACTCCAGCAGTGTATTTGCATGTGAAGAGAGATCCACTTGTACAGTCACTCTGGACAGTCTATGCCATCACTTACTCCTCAGGGGAGAATGTCTTAATCTGATGGATGTGGTTAGAAGGAAAATCTGAGCATGGATAGCCCAGCCCTTACTCTCTCTCTCATGAGTAATCTGCCAGTTTTCTCTGCTCCTCCATAGCTGAAATCTTCAGAGGCAGACTCTGTCCCTGAAGGGAACAGTGACTGGGAGGATTAGTTTGGGTAATTCTGAGGTTCTGTATCAGGATGTTCACTTGCCTAGATTTAAAAACCACATTCTCCAAAAAGGTCCTCCCTCATCTACAATTCCAAAATGCCCAAATCTTAGAAAACAAAAAGATTTCCCCCCAACTCATTTGGCAGCAAGATCTGAAGTGACCTGAAGTCACTGGTGGCAAAACCTACCTGAACTGACATGGAGCTACTTACAATCTTGATTACTCCACTTGGAGCTTTGCTGTCTTATCCAGCAGCCACTCACTAGCCACATGTGACTATTTAAACTTAATTAAAACAAAACAAAATTAAATAAAATATTCAGTTCCTCAGTTGCACTAACCACATTTCAAGTGTACATGTGATAGAGCTACTAGACTGGACAACACAGAATGAAGAACATTTCCAGCACAGCAAAGAGTTCCATTGTACAGAGCTGAGTTAGAGTGAAGTGATGTTTCCATACATATATATTAATGTGTTTATGTGATTATGGGGTGTTAGCCCAGACCCCACATAATAAGTGGTATATTCAGCATTTCCCCAAACTAAAAATATTTCAGGATTCCAAAATTACATATGGCTTAGAGGATCATGGAAAGCAACTGTGGGCCTGTATCAGTTTTTACCAGTAATAGAGGTGACATTTTGGTCTTACTTCTGCTTTAGATGTTGCCTTATTCTAAACTGGTTAAGAATCCAGACAAGTGTTATTTTTGGGGGTCCCTCAAACCTCAATAATAGGGTAGAGAATCATACAAGCTCCTCTCCTCTCCATATTCATGGACTCTTCAGGCTAATCATGGTGGAGGACTTTGTTTTAGAATCCTTCCAAGGAGGTGTAAGTACCATTCTGGCAGAGATACAGCAGCAAAATGACTAGAAGACTTCTGAGAATTAATAAGATGCCACAGATGGGATTTCAACATTAGGTGGGAGGTGGGACTAGATGAAGCCCAAGGCTTATCCATTTAAGAGAATCTAGAACAAGGCTATTGCGTTCCCTATGCGGGTTTTCCTCCAGGGTCTTGTAGTGGAGACTGGTGAGATGTAGATACCCTTTTGGATAGGAATGTGTCCATTAGAGTCCAGCACATTCTGGGATTTCCCTGAGTGTTCCTAGGGCTACCTCTCTGCATGGACAAAGTGTGTCAGTGCAGCATGTTCTCTTCCTACTGCTCACCTTCTCCCTGTTTTCAGACTTCAAGCACATGGACAACACCTAAGTCACAGAAATCTGGCACGAGCTTAGCACAACCAAAAAGTACCAAGAAAGGTGTTCAGAGCACACTGGCAGGCACCACCACGTTCACGCTGGTATGTGAGTCCAGGCAAGCAGCTTAACCTCATGCAGCCTCACTCTTATTCCTCTGTAAAACAGGAAGAACACTTCCTGCTCCAACGCCCTCACAGGAGTGTTTTGAGGATGAAATAAAAATGGAAATATTGAATGAGCTGATAGGTAGGAAGGTAATTTTTCCTATTGTAAAGATATTTATTATCTTTATTGCTGAAGGGGAAAGACCAGGGAAGCCTATCAAAGCAGTGTCTATTAAAACAATAACCTAAACTGGAGCTTGGCTGGATTCTTAAAGAATTGCTTTAAGTTCAACACAAAGAAGCTTTCATTTAGAGCATAAATTGGATTTCTGCTTATAAAGGAAAGGATGAGATAATGTTCTTTGTCTTAATTTGACAATGGAGAGGCTCTTCAGTATTGGCCAAGAATCTAATATTGGATCGTACCAAAACACAACATTTGCTTCCTGAAATTGCATCTATAAAGATCCAGCAGTAAAATGCTGCCTCTGAGAGCATTTAACAAGATTGCAAGGCTTCACGTTCAGATTACAAATAATATCTGCCTCTGGATTTTCTATTCAATATACTCTCGGGTCTCCAATTTGAATAAAATTGGAGGTCCTGCTCCTATTAAAACTCCCCAGGTAAGCTTCACATTTCTGCACTTCTAAGATGAATGTGGAAGCTACCCAGCTCAACAGTGACCAGAAGGCATGCTGGGCTCCTCCCTCATGTTTCTGTTCTAGGATTAATACACGCTAAAGCTTTTATTTCAAGAAACTAGAAAAATGTGAGGAATCACATGGACAGGCTTAAGAAAATGACTTTATTCTTGCCCACAATAGTTACTTCACATTACACTGACTCAAGACAAATTCATCATCATCAATTTTCATCCTCTAACTTGCAAATTTAAAGCAAGGAAAATTTAACTACTGATGATATTAATGAGAATTTTATTTCACTGTATTTTAGAAGCAACCTGTTTAAAGCAAAGGATAATAATTTAAGTTGACTTTACAACTAGAGATTTAAATACTTTTTACAAAATTTTAAAAAGCATAATTGAAATGTTTAGGTTAATTAAACATTTTCTAAGCATTCTCTCAAACACTTGAAAATATTTAATAATGCTTTTAAAATAACCCTGAAAAATTAAGGTGTAGATTTCCCTAAATGAGCTGCATATGTAGATTATGTTTTCTTTATCCATATTTAGGTAAAAATCTCAGAAGATATATTGAGATAAAATATTTTTAAGTAAACTATAGTTTCCTAAAAAGCCTCCTTAATTATTAAAATCCGAGTGAGCTGCATATTGATAAAAGAAGGGTCATGCCTTCTCTCCAAAATATACAGGATTTCTAATACTTATTAATGTATGTGACCTAGTTCACTCTTTCCCCAATTTCCTTGTCATAATGTGAATTTTACCTGAAACTTCTACTAGTGCTTTTACTTTGAAACAATAATTTTTTTTAGAAAGTTATTTTTGTTGCTTCTTGCAGAATGTTTTTCACAAGCAACCGGTCTTGGCTTTTCAAAATGAAGAGTCTATCCAATGACTGGTGGAGTATAAACTTTCTGGCTGTTTTTTTCTTTTTCTTTTTAATTAGACCAAAAGCTCGTGAGAGTGCAGAAAAAGTTGTCTCGGATCTCGTACGTTCCATCCCCTATAAACTCATTGACAGCCGAACATTTTTTTCTAGAAATGAGCAATTCTTGCAGTTTTATCCAGCTCTCAAATACATGTACTTTTTTCTTTCTTTTTTTTTCACACCTACTGGGAATGAAAGTTAACATTTAGGACTGAGAACTGAAAGAGAGTGGCGAAGCAAGGCGCTAACAACCCAGGATTCAGCCTCTAAGATCTACAAATGTAACGAGTCAACACGTTTTCCTTGAGTGCCTACCAGGTGCTCGGTCTGGAGCAGCACACGGTTTAGCAGGCAGGATTCTAGACCCGGGACCCTACGGAGATGAGCTCACTCTGAGCGCTCCACGGCGGAACCAGCGCTGAGCTGAGCTGAGCCCAGCCTGTCCCGGGACCCCACAGTGCATTGACCTCTGCGGGTCTTCTGTTCAGAATGGATCTCAGCTCCACAAAGCAAAGGGCACCATCGCACTTGCAAAAAACGAGTTTCAGAGAACCCTGTATTCATCCCGCCCGGGCCCGAACAAGTGGCATAGGAGGGAGCCCCCATTCACCAACCCGCCAAGGAGCCGGGAGTGAAATAAACTACTCACTATAAGCGTTTGTGAAAACCTCGGCATAGAAAGCTCTTAAAAGAAAGGAGAGGGGCATGCGGGGCGGGCAGGATGGAGCTTCAAGAAGTGCCTGCCAAAGCCTCGGATGTTTCTCAGCTCGATCCGGGGTGGAGGGTGACTTAAGGAGCGAGAATGGGTGTCCCAGGGGGAGTCTGCAGGCAGAGGAGATGAGAGAGCGGTGAATAAGGGCGATTCAAATGAAACACCCAAGCGCGCTCGGGGCAGCCAGGGTTTTAGCTGAAGAAAGGGAGCGCCGGGGAGGCAGGGCGCACCGGGCTGTTGAGCCGCCACTCTCGCCGGCTCCCGCCGCGTGGACCGACACTCGGCAGACAGATAAACCCAAGTGAGCGACTTACCTTCAGGATTGGCACTGATGAAGACCCGGACGCTTCGACCAGCGGGCACGAGGTGAGAAGGCAGGGCGGTGAGGTTCCCGGAGAAAGCCGCCCGCCGGAGGGCAGAGTCCCGGGGGCAGGGCAGCTTGGTGCCCGCTACGGCCGGCCACATCGCCCTCTGGGAGGAACAGCCGCCGCCGGCGCCACTTCCTCCTGCTCCTCGGGTTCCTGCCCGCGGCTCCGCGGAACGGCAAGGTCGATCCCCGCAGGCGGCTTGGCTCAGAGATGCTCCGAGACCGAGCCGCCACCGGCGAGCTCCTTGGAGCACATCACCGGCCGGTGAGGAGCTGCCATACGGACCCTCCGGCTCCTGTTGCCGTCGGCTGCTGCCCTTTTCGGTGTCCGCTCTTGCTCACCGCGGGGGCTCAGCACAGCAGTCAGCCTGAGCGCGAGGTCAGCGTGGTGGCAGCTACGCGCGCCGGGCCCGTTTGCGCCGGGAAGCGCCCGCGCCGGCCGCTGAGCCCGCGGTCATCTCCCCGCCCGCCTCCCCGCCCGCGCCCGTCGCGACAGGAGGGGGTCACCAGGCGGCGGGGCCCTAGTGGGCGAGGAGAGAAGACCAAACTTTATCTGAGAAGGGCGTCGGGAGTTTCTGGGAAGGTGCTAGGCGCTGGCAGCCTCGCGGCCCCGCCTCCCGCGCGGCGCAGAAATAGCCCGCGGCTTAAAGGGCAGTAGATATGGGGCGCAAGGGCTTCGGGACTGCCCAGAGACCTCCGGGGCACCTCCGGGGACAGACCCGGGAGCTCGATGCTGTCTCCTTGGTGAAAGACAATCAATAAATTAGCCTGTGATTCCTACTACTCCCCCTCCAATCTCCTAAAGGTCAAACAAGAGGTGAGCATTTTCGGGAATCCACGAGTGCCGGTGTTTTCGCGCAGATGCCGAAGTGCAGGGAATCCGGCCTCAAAGTTAGGCGCGCCATGGAGATGTACACTGACACCGGACCCCGAGAGTCAAAACGAGCTTGAAGACTCTGGGGCGTTTCGGCGGCGGCTTGGGTGTCCTGGAGGGAGGGTTACCGTCGCCCCGTCTCTCGATGGTGGCCAAGTCCTGTCGCTCCGCTCGCTCCCCACTTGGGGTCCAGAGGAGTCTTTTATAGCGAAGCGGTGCCTCTCACGTGCTCCTCGCCGCGTGGTCTCTGAAGCTTTCCCGGAGCGGGTCTCCGCGGGGAGTCCCCCCGGGGCCTCTAAGCTTCCCGGGGTTCCTTTCTGCTCCCGGTAGGGGCGCGTTCTCCGGTTGTTCCGCTGGGCGCGGCGGCTCCCCGCGCCGCCCGCGGGGAGGATGCCGGGAGGCCAGCGTAGCCAGGTGCACGCCTAGGCCGGACGGCCGCCCCGCGCAAAGTCCCGCAAAACGAAGGTGGCCGAGGATTGGGGGATGCGCGGTGCGAGGGATCAGAGTTGGCCTTCATCGGCGGCTCCTCGTGTTTGCACTTCAGCCGCTTTTCTAAATCCGTGGAAAGCTTGGGTCGGGTCCACCTGACACTGATCCAGGGTCGCCAGAGCGGACGCGAGACTGTGCGATCTGGGGTCCAACCGCGAGGTGGACAGAAAGGGGGGCCCGGGTGATGTGAAATACAGAGGGACCCTGGCGCAAAATTGCCGTTCCCGGAACACACCGCACGGCACCCATAAAAATACAGCAAATTCCAGGGCAGGAAGGAAGACCTCAAGGAATAAAAATGTGATGGTAGTGAGTGGGGGTGGGGGAAGGAGAGGGTCTCTAAACCCCTTCTTCTAAGCTTTAGGGTAGGAACACCAGTCTTTTAAGGAGGAAGAACTGCTCTTTCAAATCTTTTATTGGATAGGGGGTACACGGGCACTGGAAGAGTGCGGCTCCGCGGCAAGTTTTATCCTACCCGCCTGGGGGCTCCTCCTCTAGGCAGCTCGCGGCCTCCTCCAGGCTGGTCTGCACTTCCTCTGGGCCCTGCCGGGGGCAGTGATGTTCCACACAGGGCTGTTTGCTTTGTTACCCACCCACCCTCGGAGCGCATTTTCTGGGGTTCCTCTTTGGAAGAGTCTGTAAGTTTCTAAGGCTGCCTCTCACTCCTGAGAATCAGGGGGCAGACAGCACTTGTTACTTTGTGATAATTTCATGAAACCCATAAAAAAACACTGAACATATCCAAATATTGGTTCAATTGCTCTCGTTTAGCAAATCATCTCCTACCCTTTTCTAGCCTCATGGCTTCCTCTCTATCGGGAAGGGGTCTCTGAAAGGTCCTCCTATGTTCCCGGAGTTATGGACTGAGCAATCTGGGACAGGTTATGAATATGCAATATCTATTACAGAATCGTCCTTTATGAATATACAGCATCTATTACCGGAGAAGGGAGCCAGGCCCACTTTGTGCCTGGTCTCACTATTGTTGATTAGAGGTTGCTTATTAGAGACTGTCAAGGACTTTCCCTCCTTTCTTTTTCTGCCCTGCTTATTTGTGTTTGTATTTTCTCTTAGTATTTGTGTCTTTTGACCTTCTGCTTGAGATCTCAAAATGTTGTGCTTTCTTAGGATGACTTTGGGATTTTGGCAGCCTTTATAACCTAATTAACTGTTCTAGACAGGCTGAAGTTCAGCATCTGCCAGTGTCACTGCAGACCAGGGCTGCAGAGGAGAGAGAGCTATGCTTTCAAAGGCTTCCTGCATGGCCAGCTTTGCTTCAGGTAGAGCAGGCTTTTGTCGCTGAGATATCAGGCAGGTTTCTGCCTAAGGATACCTCTTCCCTATCTTCTTCCCCATCTTCTCCTTCCACCCTATCTTTTGCTAACATCTGATACCTTAAAACCAGAGATCATTTGTTAGCATGAAAATGGCATAAGGGAGTGGTCACCCATGGTGCCAATACCTTGTTATCAATTAATTGGATCTAATTTGTAGCCTGAGAACTTTTGGCTACACAAGTATAGAGAGAAAGAGAAACCGAAAAGGGCAGGAGAGGGCATAAATGTAGAAAGAAGGCTCTGACTTAAAGTTTGGAGCTTACTTTCTTTTCTATCTGTTTAAAACACTTTACAAAATTTTTCTACTCTTCAATAAATATTGCAAATGTTATTCCTCCCATTTTACACATGAGAAAACCAAGTCTCAAAAAAGTGAAGTGACTTGTCTAAAGTCACATTACTGGTTAATAGTAGAGCTGGGATCCAGGCATTTTGGCTCCTGTCCTATTGCTCTTTGCAGCACCTCTTTTTCCCAATTTTACCCAGCTCTGGCCCTGGCTGAGCATCCTGGAAAATAGATGCTTCAGCCTGGGTTCACAGGTGTGGAAGGCTGGTCATCACTTCTGCTTTTCCATGTCTACAAGTTAACAGAGAAATAGGCTCTTCCAGCTTCTCAGATATTGCTCAGAATTCCTTTTTCCTTTAGATCTCTCTCTTTCCTCATGAGACCCCAGGTAAATCCTTACTATTCTTGAAGTGGGCTGGAGAATTAAAAATACCAGAAATGGGAAGCCATTGTACTTGAAAGATGGGCCTGGGACCAAGCTTGTTATCTTGAATTTTCCCAAGAACAGGCAATCATCTCATGCTCTCCCAGATTGTAGGCTGCGGGTCCACAGAGAGGATTAGGTGTCCTGTGTTTAGACCAAAGGACTGCTAGTTTCACCCTACTCCTAGAGCCAGAAGGAATCTTTTTAGATCATGGAATCCAACCCTCCTTGATGAACAGGTGATATCTTCCCCAGGTATAATTTTATTCAGAGGAAGAAGGACAGAAGAAAGGAAAACTAATATCTAACAATATATGAGTATTTCCTATACTCCAGACACTGTCTTAGGCTTTTAATCCATATCTAATTCCATTGCGTCCTGGATTGGGGCTGGAATATCCCAGTCTGTGATGTGTGTGTACTTTGTTCCAAAGTGCATCTCACTTACTTCCCTTCACTGCCATGGCTGGCAATTTTTCTCCCAGCTGTATGACTGGCACATTTCCAGTTCCTCCTGCTTTTATGATGGCAGTAGTAAGCATAAAGCACACAAATGGAGACCCTGTGACCGACTCTGACTCAGTAGAAGGAAGACCCATCACTCAACCTGTATTACATATTTGTGTACATCAAATATTCTGGCCTGGAAACTTCTGGATGATTGTACTATTTTTGTCCTATTGTGGATAAAAGTGGAAAGCGAGCCCCTAGTGTAAAGAAGACAAAATTAACACACCCTGCTGCTCTGATTTTCTCAGGAAATCTAACCAGTGAATCCAAAGATGTGTTGTTTGTGTTTCCCAAACTTATGTCCACAATGTGTTTCTGATTTGGGTGATAAATATTTGAGTCTACGTTGCTAATGTGAGAAAATGATCATGCAAGCCAAGACTCCACTTCCCAAAGTTCCAACTCATGGTATAAGCTAGACTATCAGGAACCCACTTACTTTGTTTACAAAGTGGAAATTTTCAGTCTATGTGAGAATTTGTCAGCATAACAATTTGCCAACAGAGAAAGTTGATTCAGAGGTGTCTGCAGCATGATAGAATTCACAGCAGCTCAGTTTTAAATAAAGTTACACCTTTCTGAAATCGCGATCCGATGTTTCATGACTCAGAAATTCTAACTTTATATCCACCCCTTCCAAATCTGTTTAATATATTTTTTGATCAGTCTGCGTCTTACAACCTACTAAACACTTGCATTGTTATGAGAGCACTATGTATATCCACAAAGTAGAAGAAAGACTTTTAATAAAAATGTATAGTTTTTTATTTTCTTTCTAAGTTAATTGTTTTTGCATTTTATAATTGCTAAGTGTTTTTTTATTCACATGACACTAATCTCAAATACAGTACTGTAAAAAGTCCTTTACCATCTTGTTGTCTTATCTGACACTTATTTGGAGAATTGAATTTTACAAAGAACTTTCATATATGTTAGCTCATTTTGATTCTAACCTTGGGAGACAGGTTCTACATTAACTAGAGTTCCTACCTCTAGCCCCTTGTTTGAATGCAAAAAGCAGGACCAGAGATTTCAATGGTGTGTCCAAGTTTACTTAGTTGGTGGGTGACAAAGCCAGTATCACACTTAGATCTCCAAACACCAAGCCATAGCTCATTTACATTATTCCACATGGTCGTCAACTTATAAGAAGGTCCATTCAGCCAAATTAATGAACATTGTTTGCACACCTTTGGAAAATTTATACTGGATATTAGAAGTTTTTAGTCAAGTGATCTCCAGAGGGAGAGGAATGATAGGATGTGTGAGTGTGAATGTGTGTGCATGTGTGTGTAAATATTAAGAGACCTTGGGGATTGGCAAGTCCAAATTCTTTAGGGCAGGCTGCAAGTTGGAAACTCTGATAGTGAGGTTAAAGTCCTCAGGAGAAGCTGGCTGGCTAAAATAGAGGCAGGAATTATTCTTTCTGAGTTCTGAAATGCCCAGTTCTGGCTTTAAGACCTCTATCTGATTGCATGAGGAGACTCCCCTCATTGCTGACTCCCTTGCTGACTGTAGATGCAATCAACTGACTATAGATGCAAACCCATCTATGAAGTACCCTCACAATAACTATCAGGCCAGCATTTGCTTGATCAAAGAACTGGACACCATAACCTACCAAGCTGATACATGAAATAAACCATCACATGAGGCAAACCAAATTAATTTTTGGGAGAAAAACACTCTGTGTGGAGGGCAATGTAAGCTACATTGCCTATTTACATTGAATTCTATATTTTTATTGAGCAGTAGTTAAATGTCATCTCCTTTAATTACATCAACAACCCAGTTTTGCAGATGAGTATATGTGGCTCAGAGAGTTACAAAGTCAGATAGCTAGAAAGTGACCAGATTTATCTTACCATTATACTAAATGCAGTCTTTCCACCATGCAAAACTGAGTTCACCATGAATAAGAAAATGTTCCCTTTAGAGTATTCCATAAGAACATGTCCCAAATATATGAAACATTTTGCTGACTTCAATTATTGTATTTGTTTTCTCATTGTTTAAATGTTCATACTTAGCTAAAATAGTGTTAAGCTTGAAAAGATGTTGAATTTACTTTTATTTCCAAAATACTCGAGTGGGACAAAAAATACTTTCCCTGCAAAAATCAAATATAGATGCTAATCTTTATAATTCTATAACAATTTTTCTAAACATAATCTTATGGATTCTATTTTCTAAAAAATATATTAAAGTTTCATCTTTTTTTTACTTTTCTTCTCACTCTTATAATACTGCTTTATGTTTTTATTACACAGAATTTACTTCTTTAGGAAATAATGCCCCCATAACAGTCCATTAGCTTAAATTAGTTAAAAAGTTACAATATGCATCTTCTTGGGACATCCTCTGTAATGTAAATGATCTCATTGCCTAAATTTAGAAAGCTATATGTGGAAATTGACAAGTCATTTACATTTAGTTTGTGGAAGAAAATAGGCAGCCAATTTATGTTTACTTTGAAGTTTTGCAAAATATTTACAAATCAAATGTTTAAAAACTGGTTTTAACTTCAGTTCCTGTCACATCTAGGTAAGTATAGGTAGCTCAGTCCCTTTTGGGTATCATTTGGAGCACAACCCTCCCCCCAAATAAATATAGTGTAGCTTTGATTATGAAACTGTAACTATGGACATTTTAAGAAAGACACTAAATATAGGTCTATTTCTGTATTAGTCAAGATTTGTTGAGGGTAAATAACTGAAACCAGTAGGAAGTTTCTTTTAAGAACACAGAAGTTTATTACAGAATCCAAGGGCAGAAAAAGATTTGGGTCTCAAGAAACCCTTGAAGTAGGAATTGGACAACCCTTAGAATTATGAATATTTTTTTATCATGTCTCATCTCTGGTACTCTCTCAGCATCACGAACAACTTCTGTTTCTCTCTGTCTCTGTCTCTGTCTCTCTCTCCCCTCTCTTCCCGCCCCCCATATTTCTTTGGTATCTAATATTCATGATCGAATATGACCAACACACACTCAAGCCACATAGAAAGACTGATCAACTCTTTCTTGAAACTTTTTTTCCGAGAAGTTAGTGGATAACTAATTAATTGAATATATACATTTTTATTAGTTTTGAATTGATATTTGACTTCTCAGAAGTTCTCATACCTTAACACAAATAGTAAAGTCAAATTATGATAGTTTGTCTTATAAAGCGGTGGGAAATTATCTAGATTATTTTTCTGCCTAACTTTCTAAAAATAACAGCTATGTACTTCAGTGAGGATATCATGGTGCAGCTCTAAACCAGTATTTCTTTGGAAATACTTCTGTAATTCATTCCTGGACAAGAAAAGTGATTTTTTATGTTTTAAAAATTAGTTGCTGAATTGCAAGATACTCAGGGGAGTAAAATTAAATAGGAAGTAGTGAGTGAAAATAGAATGTTTCTACCTTCTCTGCATAAGTGTGGTAATAAAGATATGACCATAAAATTTGCTGAACATAATCCAATGAATGGCTAAACTATCCTTGGAAATCAAGTGTTTGGGATATATACACAAGAATTAGATAGAAAAATAAGAAATAACTCACCTGTCCTGCACAGAGTTCTTGGCTACAAAGAGAACTGATGTTGACTAACTTAAATATATAAGCAATTTACTGGAAAATTATGAGGTTGTCACAGTATTGTTGGGGGGCCTGGAGAACTAGGTTTGGAAAATAGAAGGAGCCCAGATGGGGCCAGCTGATCAGACACACAACCAAAGCAGCATCAAGGAGCAGACCTCTGGGATAGCGTTTGTGCTCTCTTGCTAAATCTTGAGCACTGTGGCTGTACCCCTGCCATCACAGGTACTGCTTGCTGGATGCCACCCCTGGCTTCATTACTGCTGGCTACAAGATGCTGCTATCATTTTTGTTCCATTCGGTTCTTCACTGGGTTTCTGGAGCCAGGGAGAGTGTACATCAGTCCTGCACCAAGACACACACTATGCAGAACTCTCTAAACGAGGGAAAGAAGTGGCCAGAATCCACCTTACCATGCTTACTAACAAAGGTCCAGTACATTTCCTCTGCTCTTATATTATGCAGAACATTTAGATGCCGTGAACAAAAGATGGGTTGAACGATTTTTGTCTTTCCTAAGAATAATATTAGCATAGTGATGCTACCTATGCAAGGCTCTGATGTCCGGCAAGCTCACCTCTCCTGGACCACAACCAAGAATAAGAATGTGACCCAAAAAGGATCCTCTGCACAGCCAATCTGTTTGTTACAATGACAATGTTCACACATTGATGCTCACTCCTTTGACTCATGGGAGATCCCCAAAGGCTTTCTGTCAGGGTCTCTTCATGCTTACTGTATACATGATTCAAACAAGTTGGGTTTTCCTGGTTGGCAAACCCATAGCAGATTAGACAACAAATTAGATGAAGAAGGGCTGCTATTAACAAACACTCTTCTGGAAATAAGAAATGACTGCTCACTCCAGAGTCAGGAAACAGATGACTGCACACCTGTGTATTTTTAATACGTATCAGGTGTATTTTGATATGTATTCAAAATACACACACACACATCACCTCACTCAGTGATCTAAGGACCACTTAATTTGGGGACAATAGAACTTTATACATCTCAAAGTGGGACAGACCACGAATGAATAGACTCTGAAGCTGAAATAGACTAACTTCAGGGCATTGCAAGTACTTGGGGCAATTGTCAGCAGCAAACAACCCAGAGAATTTAGACAGAGGGACAGATGGCACTAGTGATATTCAGTAGTAAACACCAAGTAGCAGGTAGGTGGAGATTAATAGCAAATGAAGCAGATAGACAGTCAGGTAGAACCCTACTTTTAAGTGCCTGAAGTAGTGGTAATAATAAAAATAAATAGTAATAGTAAACATTTATTGAGTGCCTGTCATAGGGCTAGATATGGTTCTACAAACCTTACAAACATTAACTTACTTATCTTGAAAGTGTCATCCCTGGGGGGAAGCTACCGTTATTATCTACTTCAGGGCACTGAAGCAGAGTGAGGTCAAGTAACTTGCCCAGGTCACACAGCCAGGAGGTGGTGGGGCCTGGACTGTAATGCAGGCAGTTGGGCTCCTGAATTGGGTTTAATCACTATGGTATACTCCATCTCTAGATTTTTATTTATGAGAAGGGGAGAGGCGACATAGACAGAGGCAGGGGAGAAGGCCTTATGAAGATGGAGACAAGAAAGGTGACCAGGTAAAGGTAAAGGTTTCTAGTCTCCACAACCGTGAGATGATACATGCTCTTTTGTTTTAAGCCATCCGGGTTGTGGGACTTTACTATAGCAGCCCTAGGAGACGAAGACGGTGCCCATGCGGAGCACAACTCTAAGGAAATGACCATTAATCAGTTTGGAGGCTTCTCAAGCACAAGTAGACACACTAAGGCAAGTAGACACTGGCCGTAATTATCTGGCTGTTAGGACAAATACGACTCAATAGGTTGGTTTAACAATGGAAATTCATTGGCTCACAGTTGAGAGGCCAGAAAGCTTGCTTCCTTCCGGGATCAGTAGCTTTCTGGTAGTCCCGCAATCCTTGGTTTTCTTGGCTTTCCTGTCCCATGGCCATGCCCTCTCTTTTTTCTTTTGGGTTTGGTTGAATTCTGTTTTCTGGCTACTCCCCATGGTGGCTTTTTTTCCTATATGTCTGAAATCCATTACGTATTTAAAGAACTCCAGTAATGTGGATTAAGGCCTAATGTCATTCATTTGGGCCACACCTTCACTAAAAAAAAATCTTCAAAAGGTGCTATTTACAATGGGTTCACACCCACAAGAATGGGATTAAGATTAAGAACATGTTTTTTTCTGGGGTACATAATTCAACCTACCATTAAGCATAAAAGGAGCATCTAAAAAAGGGGGCTT
>JAQZBX010020886.1:0-32677 GCA_029593785.1 Cabassous unicinctus | reverse complement strand
CAAGTGTCACAGAAAAATAAACAAATAAAAAATAAAAAAATAAAAAGGACTCACACACACAAAAAATAATGCTAACCCATTCCTGTGTATGTAAACCTATTGTAGGTGGGATCTTCAGATTAAATTACTTCAGTTAAGGGCCTTTGATTAGATTGTATGACCCAAGGTGAGTCTTAAACTTCTTACTGGAGTCCTTTATTAATGGAGGAATAAAAACCTACAGACACAGAAAAAGGCTTTAGAGACAGAGAGGAACCCAGACGCTGAAAGAAAAGGCACTGGGAGCCAGAAGTTGAAAGCAATGGAAGTTAGAAGCTGAGAGGAGCTACTTTAGTTAGAAGTTGGAAACATTGAGGCCTGGAAGAGAGGGGAGAGATGAGTGGATGCCACCATGTGCCTGATCACCCACAGCTGCAGCTTGGGGAGGAATGATCTCCTCCTGATGCCTTGTTTTGGATACTTTCATGACCTCAGAACTGTAAGCTTTAAACCTAATAAATCCCACTGTAAAAGTCAAAAAAAAAAAAGAAAGATTAGGAGACTTTCTTTATCTATTTTATCTGGTCCTCAAGAAAGAAAGACTGGCAAATATGCTGCAGGGAGGCTTGGAGAGTGGTGTCCTTCAATGGTTAGATTTCTTCATATCACCTTTTTTAAAGCTTAAAATTTTGAACATTTTGGATCAAGAAAATCTTATCTGAGCTGGGATACTTATGATCCACACTCTCAGGTTGCTGTGATTCTGTAGAGCAAAGGTAAACACTCCCCAAAAATGAAGATTTTCTTAGGAAGTTTCCCTTTGTAATCATTTTCAAGTCACTAGTGGAGGTAAAGAAACACCAAATTAAAGTAAAAATGACTGAATGTACAAAACAGCAGTTACTGATGGGCCAATGATCACTAAGGCTTTAGATACGTTCTCTACAAATATGGAATGTAATTTTACTTCTTCTCCAAATGCACTCAGAGTGGTAGATACAATCATGACTTCTTAATTAGCATTTTACTCTCCCGGTGACTCTAGGGTTCAACGTACAGGTAAGTTATATTTAAACATGTATTTCTACTGTCACTGGTTTTTGTGAATAATGACTTACATACAAAGTCTACACAGAATATCATTCACTTGAGATTTCATGGACCCAGAATTGAGATAAAAAAATAATACTTCTTTTATTAAATTAGCTTGCTGATTATAAAGGTGATATATTTTTTTTACAAAATAATCAGATCAGAAAATTTATATAAGAATACAAGTGTCTTTTTCTTCCCATAATTCAGATAAGCACTATTAGTGTTCAGTGTATGTACTTTAGATATGCTTCTATGTAAATGTGTCATTTTATACATAAGATCATACTATATGTCATTATATATCATTCCTTTTTCACATAGTATTATATTGAATACAACTTTTCATGCCAATAATTGCCCAAAAATTACTTTAATGTAGACTTAATATTTCATAATCATATATTATAATGTTTTTACTGTACCCTCCTATATAGACAGTTGGGTTATCTTCACTTTTTCCCTGCTATTTTTAAAAAATGTGAAATACAACCTGTATGCATAGTTTTGGCCACATTTTTGGTCTACTGAAGATTCTAAGTATAAGGAGTACTGAAAATTTTCTACCAACACAAACTTACCATGCTGGATAATATAGCTGTCATCATTGTTTGCTAATTTGTCAATTGAAAAATTCACTATTTTTAAATTGCATGTATTGGTGACATATGAAATGAAGGATTTTTTAAATGTCTTGTTTTACCCCCTTTTTTTATAAAGACCTTTCATTATATTTAAAAACTATTTCTCTTATTATAATGATTGTCTGTGATATTTGTTGCAATTATTTTTCCAGTGTATTCCATGAAGTCATATAGTTTAATTTATCTTTTTGTCTTTTATACCACATTTTTTGGTAAACATTTTGTACTCCATTGAGAGATCAAATTCATATTTATGTTATTTTGGTTTTCATTCTAATTTATGGTTTATCTTAATATTTTAATGCACAGTTCTCTTTTTATTTAATTTTCAGGATGGCATAAGGAAACACTTACTTGTTTTGAAAAATGCTTATCAATTTTTAAAAAAAACCTTTATCACCTCCACCAAATTATACCTAATTTCTTTTAAATACATTTTAAATTGAGGTCATCTGAGGATTTGTCCATACTTACTTCTTATTGAGCTTATCTGTGATCACCAGTTTTATTAGTATTTTCTAATCAATATGTTTTTTAAATTTTTCATCGTCTAATTTTTTTGTCTGTTGTACTGATATCTGATTCAAACATTTTTATTAATATAATTGGTTGCTTTTTCTCTTCTTGAGTTGAGCACTTAGTTCATTTAGTTTCTCTCTTGGTTCATTTATTTACTTAATTCATGTTATACAAGCAAATATTTAAAGGTTTAAATATTCATAAGTGGTTTCTTTTTTTGTTCTCTTACCAGTAATTTGGAAAATAGGTTACAGATTTTTACGTAGGTTATGTTCTTCAATTCTTCTAGGTCCTTTGTTCTTTATATGTATGTTTAGGCTCAGCAAGACTAAGGTCCATAAAAAGCATCATATGGTTACTAGTAATCAGTGAAAACAGAATACACAAGTAGTCTAAATAGTCTGTCCTGAAGAACATAAATCCAATAAATTATGGTGCTTCTGCTTTCTTGCCTAATATGTATCTCTTTGCTTTTTAACATATCCAGAGAATGGTTCATAATTTCCCTAAATTGAAATTTGATTAGCAAAAAGACCCTGCAATCAAAATATTACAGAAGTTCTCCATATAGAGATTTCCAGAATTACAAATATATTCAAGGAATATTGCATAGCATCAAGCTACCTGTTTTATCCTCTTTGTGATACATTTCTTCTTGAGGTGGTCAATAAATATTCTATTATATTCTTACATAATTTTGATTCAGTGTAGCATAAATTCACAAACCTTCCAGGATATATGCTACCATAGCTTCAAATATTCATTTAGTTCAGTTTATTCAGAAATATGAGAACATTATCCCTAATTTCAAAATGAGTTTGTCATATATTTCATAGACACCTTGAAACAAGTTTAAAATATAAAGTAAAACAAACTCTGCAACTTAGCCTCAGCAGCATGTCCGACTAGAGAAGAGATACGGGAGAATAGACCTTCGCAAATTCATGCCTCTATTCTTTAAAGGTCATTTTTTATTTTATTTTTATTCTTTACCAGATAAGTTGTGGGTTTGCAGAACAATCATGCATGAAATACAGGATTCTCATAGAGAACACATTTTATCTGACAAGTATATTATTCTCTTGATCAAAATTTATCTGTCACCATTGCAATCCCTGTGCCAACTGCAGATAAATCAATTGCCCAAATGCAAAACTGGATTCATGGAGCAATGAACTACATGACAGAATCCATCCTGTTCAGCCTGACACAGAACCCAGACATTCAGAATGTATTGTTTGATGTGTTTACACTAATTTACTTTCTCACCCTGGCAGGCAACCTACTCATTGTAGTCACTATCACCACCAGTCCAGCCCTGCAATCATCCATGTATTTTTTTCTGTCTTTCTTGTCCTTCATAAATGGCATCTTCTCCTTTACCACAGCACCCAAAATGATATTTGACTTACTCACTAAAAAGAAAATAATCTCCTTTAATGGATACATAACTCAACTCTTTGTAAGGCATTCTCTTGGGGTAGTGGAAGTCATCTTGCTCACAGTGATGGCCTGTGACCTCTATGTGGCCATCTCCAGGCCCCTGCACTACATGATCATAATGAACCAGCATGTGTGTGGCCTCCTGGTTGCTGTGTCCTGGGCTGGGGGAGTTCTTCATGGCCTCATTCAAATCCTTTTTATTGTGTGGTTACCCTTCTGTGGCTCTAATGCCATTGACCATATTTTCTGTGATTTTTACCCTCTGCTGAAGCACTTCTGCACTGATACTATCATTCTAGAACTCTTTGTTAATGTCAACAGTGGGTTCATGTGTCTGCTTATTTTTTTAATTCTTATTACTTCCTATGTCCTCATCTTTTCCAACCTTTGAACTCACAGCTCTGAAGGATGGCAGAAGGCTTTCTTCACATGTGCCTCACATATTACTGTGGTCATCTTACTTTTTGTACCCTGTATAATTATATACCTTCAGCCCATGGGCACTTTTCCCATTGATAAAGGGGTGGCCGTGTTTTATACCACAAGAAATACCATTTATCCTTACTACCACATTCACTAACTTCATCATTACAAAGATTTATTAGTGCTAATAAAAATACATATCAGCATTACTTTTGATTCTATCTAAGTTCTCAAATAATGTAAAATGGATAAATAGCAATCCTTACAAATCAAGTCAAATTAAACCTTTTTCTGCTTCAGTGTAACATATTTACTAACTGAAGTATTTAAAACATAAATTTATTCACCTTTTCCCCCTTTGCCTAAGGTGTAATGCAATAAAGAAGAAAATTATACAGTAGTATGCTAGAGGGTGTCAACAATTATGAACCCCAGCATAAGATTCAATGCTTCTTGAGTAAATCTTCATGCTATCTCCTCTAGTATACATGTTTGGGTGAGCAAGTCTTTTTCATGAGGACAAGCCTCCTGGATTATCATGTTGGATTGTCCTAGTACCCCACGATTAGCATATAAATTTGTTGCAGAATGTCTAGCAAAGTGGGACCACTGCTGATTATAACATGAGATATTTTGTTGTATTTTTATCTCCCTATATTTTTTGTGTAACATTTATGTAATCTATGTATCTTTAAAAAAATTTTTAAACTTTAAATTAAAAAAAAGAAAAAAAAAGAAGCAGATTGTGCTTAAATTATACTATAAATTATACTATAATTATACTATAGTGTCTACTAGTAAATCGAGTCATCGCCTTTCTCCAAATAAGCCAGGTTGAGATTTTAGGCAGAACTTGAAAATTATCAGGGATCCAACTTCTCTTTTCATTTCTGGGGTAAACAGGTTCTTTTCAGAATGAGCCTTTAATCAGCTTCATGTCTAATAGAGAGGGATAAACGTATTGTAACTTATTATAAATTGGTAATGGAAAGAGCATTATTACATTCTTTCTTGGTATCATCACCCACATATGAGTGCCTTTCTCTTTGCTTCAATATTCACTGTTTCCATTTATTACTACTTTTGACCATAAATCTCTACCCATCATTGGATTTTCCTCCTTAAACAAACTATTTACCCAAAGGGCAGGATACAAAAACAATATTGTTAATGGATATCTTTGGATACACGTTCAGACAAGTATCCTATGATTTGAGAGAAAAAATCTCAGGATTGTCCCTGTTATTTTCTACATAGAACACATTGATGGTTATCCTTAAATGAGCTACATAAGGTAAATTTATGGCCCACCTTAAAATGTCTTAGGAATATATATTGTCAATTTTAATTGCATGGATATTGTGTTTTGGACACCAGTAACACCTTCCTTGGGTGCACTAAGTTTAATCCCATTCCTGTGCTCCCTGGAACTGGCAATGCAAAAAAAAAATTGTGAAGTGATAAAGATATAAAGTTGTATAATTCCATTCTCCTTTATCTCCTCATTGTAACTCACTGATCCTAAAAATATTTTCAAAAGAGTCAAGCCTCCAAAAAGAATTCTCAGTTAAGGCTTTTATTTTATGGCAAAAGAAATTCTGCAATAAGAGAAGTAGAATTCAGGCAAACACTAAAGCTCTAAGAGACAGCCGGGCACAACCTCTATGGGGTTCTTATTCACAAAGAGACAAACTGTCTTCTGTTGAACCACCAAAATCTGCATGATAAATCTTTATCTCAAGAAGGCTCAAGGCATATGTTCCCAGTGGGGTATTTGTGTCCCTCTGGTCAAGCCACTTATGCCAAATGAAAACAATCAGTAAAAAAAGTGGCCCTTAGTTTTACCAAAGGAGATTTGTACTTTAAACAGCATATCCAAACCCCCAGTATCTTTGTCCTGGCTTAGGGTCAAAACCAGGTGTGCCCAAATATAAAGACAGAGCTTTCCCTTCTAGCTGTAAAATAACTCTATCCTATATAGACTACCTTCTGACAATTGTTAAGCCATTGTAATTTTAAATCACTAATGATCATTCTTTCTCTTGCATATTTTTACAATTTATATAACACAGATATCAAATAGATAACTGTAAAACTGCTAATAATTTGTACCATAAAATAAGGTATGTATATTGCTTTAAAGAAACATTTCAGTTTGCCAAATATTCTAGCACAATCTTGTTCCTAACCATACATGAGTTTGACAATTTTTTCTCCAGTCACTACAGTGTTTTAAATTTCTGAAAGATAAGAATATATTGATTTAATGCAGCAATTAATTGATGGATACCTAACACTTGTTGCTTCTTTGTCCATTCAGATTTCATTCAGGTACATATAGTTTTAGTTGATGGTGGAGCCTTGGGAGGTAGAGAGCACCTAAACAATTCACATCATCTTGTCATGCATTGCTCCAACCTATGGGGACCAAAAGATACCCATAAATTCATTCCTGTGCTTCTCCTGATAAGACCAGAGGCTGTTGCTTTGAACTACCTATGAATCCATATAAAGAGTGTATTTCATAGTTACTTTAATGTGCATGATCTTTTCCATCTTTGTTTCCTGGTATGCTTTATTTATACTGTTTTATCCATTTTTCTAAAGCTATCATATGTGATCCGGTTGTTCTCCATCTTTCACTTCTTCCTGAAAAAAAAACATCCCTTTTATGTGACAAATAAGGGCCAATAAGTCCTTTTAGTGGCCACTGAACACTTTCAGGGCAGGGAAGTGAAAAGCAGTTGTATACAAGGGCTTTTTCAGGACTTGGGAATTATCCTGAGTGACATTACAATGACAGATATAGGCCATTTTACATCAGCATATACCATGCAGAACTGTGTGGGAGAGGGTGTGGTCTACAATGTGAACTATGGTCCATGCTTAGTGGCAAAGCCCCAGGATGTGTATATATTTTGCAGGTGATATGCCACACTAATGAAAGATGTTTATGTGGGATGTTATGGGAGGTGTGGAAGGAGGGGAACATGGGAACCCCTGTAATTTTTGTCTAACATTTCTGTAATCTAAGCATCTTTAAAAAAAAAAATATATATATATATATATATATCATTTATGTAAGCAAATGCACATATATCCATATATATTTATATATCATTTTACAAATATTGGTTTGTATTGTGAAAAATTTATTTTTACACGCAATAAAAAAAAAATAAGTCCTTTTCCTCACTATGGCTCTCCAAACAAAAGCAATTTCTATGTCAACATTATGAGGGTTACTATAGGTTGTTTTGGCTAATGAAAATTTATCCATCAAACATGATGTCTCTGAATATGTACTGATCAAGTACAATTCAAGTATATAGTTTAGATCCCAAAATATTGAATTGCCCAGGATAATGTCATGTGGGTTGTGTTCACCAACATATGTATTTTAAGTGTGGTAAAGAGCTTTCCACAGTTCCTTCAATAGACACTGGAGCTAAGTATATGAGCCCACCTAGGTAATTATAAAATAAGATCAGTTCCCTTTTCATGTATTAGTTAATTATTGTACTCATTTTTAAAAAAAGATTAATAAACATAAAATAATATGTCAGGCATACAACAGATATTTTATTTCCATTGTATCTGCATCCCTTTCTCTACAGACCATCACATGGGTTAATAATTGCAAAGTGACCAGTGGCTCTGTTGTCAAATGAAGTCCTTTGTCTACATCCAGCAGGTACTATCTCCCACATGTTCTCTCCAAAAAGAGGTCTTCTATAATGGAAGTAACTGTAAAATGAAAACCAAAAGACAAAGCAAAATAATAATTATTCAAAATCTTTACACACAAAGAGTTTCTGAATCAGTGTATCCAATAGATAACTCAAGAGGACCCAGCCTGTACCTTCAGCAAGAAACGAAGGGGAACATCTCTGTGGGAGAATAATTTCACTCTTATGGATGTCTATAAAGATAAATGTGGTAAGAGTTTTCTTAGCTCTTACCCTCTGTTTTAGTTTCCTAGGTTGCACTGGCCGTGTTTTATACCATAGTAACACCCTTTTTAAACTGTTTAATTTATTTCCTCCAAACTGCAGAGATGAAAAATACGATGAGGAAAATCTGGAACTAAAAGGTGATTTGGGGTAAAAACTCATATAAATAGACAAGATAAGAAAATCTAATTACGTTCTAAGTACAAGCATGGTGGATGCAAAGGATAATGGTCTTACAGTCAGAATATGCTCACTTTAGTATGTGTTTCCCTTGCAGTATAGTAGCTTGAATCTTTCTTCTTTCAAAAAATATCTAATTTGAATAAATAAGGACTAAATTATCTTCCAATTCAAAACTTATTTTTATTTTCAAAGTTTTGATCAAAGGAAAATTTGTAACACACAAAAAATTGTGGCAATATTTGGAAAACCCATGACTTACGTGTATTCTGTGGAATATTTCTCTGCATTTTGTAGGTATAGGTTTGAAAACCAATAAGCTAGTATGTTAAACTGTTAAACAAAAGGTATGCTGTCTAAGTATTTTTTAATGCATGCCCAAAAGCTGAAATCAGGATAGACTTGTTAATGTATTCCATCTATGTCTTTTAAATCACTCAGTGGGAGGTAAAAAGTGATTGGGATTCTGTCTCCTAAATACTTTGTTAATAGTTAATGAAAATATCACTGTCACCTTGGATATATAGGCACACCCAAGTCATACCCAAGACAACCACCACAGAACATAGATGAATAATGCTTTCAATGAGAAACTGTTTTTTCTCAATAAAATAAAGCTTAATTCCAGCCAAAGATCACAAGCTAAAAATCATCAGACCTTTAAGATGACTGTCAGAATTTACCCACCCAAGTCTAATTCAAAAGCATGACTAGATACATACATTTTTTATTGTGTAAACATATACATAACATAATTTGCAATTTTAGCAATTTTAAGTGTGCCATCCAATGGCATTAATTGCATTTATAATGTACTGCTATTGCCAGCATCATCCATAACCAAAATTTTTCAACCCCCAAAGAGAAACCCTATTTTCAATGCATTCTGTTATATAGCTAAGAGTGAAATTGCCATGTCATATGGTTATTCAATGTTTAACTTTTTGAGCAACCGTTAAACTGTTTTCCACAGTGGTTGCTACATTTTACATGACTATCAGAAAAGCACAAAGGTTCTGATTTTTCCACATCCTCATCAACAATTGTTATTTTGCTTTTTAAAAATAATCATCATTCTAGTGGGTATGAAGTGGTATTTCTATGTGCTCTTGATTTTCAGTTTTCTAATGACTTATGATGTTGAGCATCTTATTATGTACTTATTGGCCATTTGATATATCTTCTTTGCAGAAATGCCTATTCAAGTTCTTTGTCCAGTTTCTTAATTGGGTTATTTTCTTTTTTTCTTTTTTTTTTTTTGAGTTGTAAGAGTTCATTATATATTCTTTTTCATTATTGGAAATGTATTTAATAAAGTGAAAGATATTCTATATGCATAGATTGGAAGACTATCATATGTATAAATCATTGTCAGATATGTAATTGCTGATTTTCACAGGTTATCTTTTCACTCTCCTAATAATGTCTCTTGTTACATAAAAGTTTTCTGATTTGATGATTCCAATTGATCTATTTTTTTCTCTTGTTGCTCATGTTTTGAGATCATACATAAGAATTTATTGCCAAATACATGGTCCTGAATATTTTCCCCCAAATTTCCTCTAAGTGTATTATGGATGTAGCTCTTATACTTATACCATTGATCCAATTTGTGTTAATTTTTGTATATGGTATGGGATAGGGATCAAATTTCATTCTTTTGCCCATGTATATTCAGTTGCCCAAATAGCATTTTGTGAAGAAACTATTCTTTCTCCCATTGAATATATTCAGAGCTAACATATTCAAATGTCCAGTTTTCAACAAAAAAGTTGAAGGCATACAAAGAAACAGTAAAAAATGACCATTGAGCAAAACAAAATAAAGTGAAAGAAACCATCATTGAGGAAGACAAGATATTGAAATTTCTAATCAAAGACATAAAGTCAACTCTCCTAAATAAGTTCAATGAGTGAAGAAAATACATGGACAGAGCACTATGGGATTCAGGAAAATGATGTATAATCAAAAAGACAATTCAATAAGAGATTTAAATTATTGAATGGAACCATATAAGTTTTCTGGAGATGAAAATTACAATAACTGAAATAAAAAATCATTAGAGTCTTTCAACAGTAGTTTTGAACAGATAGAAAAATATCAGTGAACCTGAAGAAAGAAAAACAGACATTTTTCAGTATGAGGATGAGAAAGCATAAAGAATGAAAGAAGTGAACACAGCTTAAGAAATATGTGGGAAACTATGAAGCATACCAACATATGTATTATGGAGATCCAAGAAGGAGAAGAGAGAAAGGGAAAGAAAAAAATTTGTAGATATAATGGCCAAACAATTCCCAAATTTAATGAAAGACACAAACAAAAAGTTCAAAAATTTCCAAATAGGATAAACTCAAAGAGAACCAAACTAAGGCACATTATAGTCAAACTGTATAATACAAAAGATAAAGAGAGAATCTTGAAAGCCGCCATCTATAGGAATATTAGAAACTCACAGGTATGTGGAAATGACAGATTGCACTCTTAAATGACTATTGGGTGAAAAAGACATCACAGGAGTTCATAGAAAGTTCATAAATATGAAAGAAAGTGGAAACATGACAGAAAATATATGGGATACAGCAGAGGCAGTGAGAGCTCAGCCAGAAATTTATAGCTGTAAATGCATATATTTAAAAAGAAGAAAGTAAATAAATAACCTAACTTTACACTTCAAGAAACCAGGAAAAAGAGCAAACTAAACTCAAGGTTAGCAGAAGCAGTGCTAAGCCAGCCTTGTAATGAGACTAAAAATAGTCTAAGGTGGAAGTTCAGGGTTCTCTTGGGTCGTTCTGAGCATATGTTTTACCCTGGAGATGTGCATGGTCTTTAAATTCTCTCCATATACATGGATACTGCAAATACTCTAGTTTCCCCACAAAATTCTCTCTAGCCTTTATATTTTCAGGCCCCAGGTTTTCAACTTTATATTTCAACCGTGTACTCTTGTGCCCCACTGACTGCAATTTAATATTTTCTTGCAGTGATTAGCTGCCATGCCTCCCACTTCTTTAGCCAGAGCATGTTCTGGGACAGGTGAGAGAGAGATGAGCAGTTTGGATCAGATTCTCATCACATGCCACCGGGTAGAATGGAATAAAAATACCTACACATTCAGTGAAGAACATGAGTTCTGTTAAATAGCTTGGGACCCACACTAGGAGTGAAAACCTCTCCAGGTAGTAGTTGGGGATAGAGCTAGTAAAAGCACCAAAATGCTTTCCTACAATTTTTAGTTTGCCTTTTCCTTGATTCAAAAATAACTTGGTTTCTGAAAACCTTTGACTATTTTCCAAAGTCCTAAGGCATTTGCTTCTTCCAGTTTTTGCTTGTTTTTCAATGCTTATGTGAGGGAATAGTATTTTGGAACTTCTTTCTCTGTCATCTTACTGATGTCAATCCCAGAGACATATTTTTAACTGAATCCTATAATTGCATCCTCAAAGCCATCCATGTGATGTTTCTTGGTATACAATGGGAATAAGTAAAACATATTGGCACTATTTTTGCAAATATTCCAACATGGATATTTACTAATCCCCCAAAGTTTGGGAGAGTCAGTCTATCAGCAGATCCCTCCACTCTGTTAAAAATATATTAAAACAATAAGTATCTAACATTATCAACACCCTATCTAGACACTAGCTCATATGTTTGGTAGTTTTTCTGAGCCAGACGGGAAGATGAAAAGGAGATGTTATATCCAACATTGGTGTGAGTTTCCAGGAAAACAGGATGGGAAGAAATGTTTAATCAGGGACTCAAGGAACTTTCTCTTGACTGAATAAAGACTTTAAGAGAATAAAATTTTGCATAGTTAATTGCAGAAAAAAATTCTAATTAAAAAGATATTTATTCAATTATTTAAATTTTATATCTCTGGAGAAGAAATTTGCTGTACCTATGTCAAGCACTAAATGACTTCAGAAATATATATTTAAAAATTTAATTATAAATTTATGGATAGTCAAATATACAGGAGAGATCTGAATTCTAAAGGAATAGAAGTTTTCAATGAAAGGAACTCATTTCCTGAATATATGAAGACAAATAACAGGGACCAAATTTTGACCAAAATTGTCCATATTTTGTGAGCATATATAAAGATAGAAAGTCTAATTTCTATACAATTAATTTCTCAGTTTGGAATTGTTGAAATTTTGGAATTGGTAATCATTTCATTGAGCAAACAAAGTCTATTTGTGGCAGTGATTGTATGCTATCTAGAAAGAGGAAGACAATAGCAGAGTTCAATCTAAACATTGAGGAATCTTTAATCAACTAGACATAGGACAGTGATTATAACATCTGTGTTTTTTCCAAATTTGAATCCAATGAAATTTACCCAAACATGCTTACTAAAACCAGTTTTGTAGGAGTGACTGTGACCTATAGGCCAAAAATAACTGTGGAAACAATAACAGGAAAACTTGTTTTATAATAATAGCACATATAATTAACTATAAATTTATATAATGACAGCATTATATAGACCCAATATCTATCAAAGTCCCTGAAAGTTCCCAATATATATTTATTGGAGGAAAGAATAAATGAAATATAGATTACCCTCCATTAAAAGATGAACTTCAGACATCAAGAGAAAACTCTTTTATATCCCTTTCAGGAAAAGAGCTTTTGTTCTTTTAAAAGAATATTATATTTTTGCATCTAATAAATATTCATACAGTTGACATTAAAGTATAAAACAATGATAAACTGGTTTCAAATATGAATTCTTTTCAAATATGGAAAAAAGTACATTCACTCTATTCTGGGAGACTAAATTTTTTGGAGAAAAAGTTTGGAAGGCTGTCAGTTAAGCCTGTTTTTCTCATATGTTAACATTCATAATAGTACCTTGATTTTATTGAGGGCACTCTATCATTTGTTCCTGTACCTAAGATGGGTCTATCTCCTCACAGGCTTACCCTTTCTCTTCTGTCAGGGTTGCATATTACTCTATGTTGCTAACAGAGTTGTAGGTTGGAGGGAAGCAGGCAAATATTTGTTTTTCTGGTTTAGTCTCAGTCCTAGGTACTGTGTCCTTCAGTCTGGGGTATAGAGATTTCTCAGGAGTCCTGCTCCTACATCATCTGACTCACAGAAGCCTCATCAATGTTGCCAGGTAAGGAAAGGTTACCATCTTCCATCAAGGGGAATTGGGATACTTCCTAAAGACCCAAGATTTAGAGTTCTCAAGTGCTTTGCCCAGATGCCCCATCCCAAGGCATCGAGTTCTGTTCCTTACCCATCAGTGATGTACTTTAGTAAAGATTTCCCAGGGCTGTGAAATCAAACTTTTTGCTACTCTCATTGTGATCAAATGATAATTAATCACCGGAAGAACCTCAGGAAATTGATGTAAACACACTTCTTGAATTGTCTCATTTCAACGGGGGAGGATGTTAGAGTATTTATACACCAATTTCTGTCAAAATTTCATTGAATATTACTAGGAAGGAGTTAATCTTATGGAACTTCTGGCCTGTGGTAAATGCCAGCAGAACTGACAGGTTGCACTTTAGAGAAAGCTTTTGGGCAAAGAGATATGTATAATGGCAGTTGGAAATCAGCATAAAACTAAAACAGAAGAGACCAAAAGATATGGGCATGACACTGATAGCCACTTGTATACCCACCTCCTTTTAGTCCTACAAATGAAGTGCATCACAAAATCACACGCTTTACCTGCCACTTGAAATTCATGGGCTCTAATTAGAGCTATGGCACAATGATTCTAGAAATCATTCCTGGGTGTTCTTTCTTCCCTCTTCTACATTCTGCTCATCAAATGCTTCAGTTTCCCCCCTTCTTTCTAATCCCCAAGCCTTCTGCCTTCTTTCCCTTCCAGGAGCTAATATGCTTCCTACTTCATGGGAAAATAGAAGCAATCTCAGAATCTCTCTTCACCCCTGCCTCGTACCCAAAATGTTATATATGACCATTTCTCATGTCTTCTTCAGATGCATCACACTGGAACACGTGGAAAATTTCCTGTTTAATTATGACCCTTCTATTTATGATCAGAAAACTTACTTCAATATTTTAAACTTTTTATTTATCAACATTTACCTTTTACCCAAACTGACACAGCCCTAAAGTCAGAAGCAGAAAGGAAAACAACTTCAGCTCTATTCTTAATTGCTCTTCAGTTTTCTGCCAACCTCATTCAGTCTGTCCCTCTTCCCCCAAACTCCTGTTATTATATTGTTTCCTTTTTCAATATATTCCATTTGCTAATTGGACCTGCTTGCTAAATTACTATCTCATTAAATAGTGCAGCTATTCATACAATGACCAGAGCTGTACCCAAATTGTCTATTTATCCTGGAAAGCCTTACTAAGGTGTTGGCTTCAAAACAAAAGAAGAGGAGGGAAAGAGTTATTTCATTTGAGTAAAAGTAGCTTTCATTTGTCCAGTTCTTTTCCTGTCTGATAGAGATAAACTACCAGAGTTGTTGCTGTCTCCTCCCTTTCATGTGTAAGCTGATGTCTTTTCAGCTGTCTCTTCTATGGACAGAATTCCAAGTAAACAGATTGATAAATCATGTACTACCTAAGTGAAGACATGATTCAATGAACCACTAAAGATTCTTATTCCTTGTTCAAAGAAGTTATTTTCATGGCACATTTTCTGAAGATGAGGAGTAAGTATCCATCCTCACTTCTAATCATCCACTTAACAAAGTCAGAGGCTAGACTCAAAATACCAAAGGAAAGGAACAGACTGTAAATGAGGTGGGCAGTAAAAAAGAGTAAAATTGTCAACTCTTGAGAATAGAGCTGAGGCCATTGCTTCCCTTTTCTGGTCCTAGGCTTCAGGCTGTATTAGTTTGGCTTAAAGGTAAAAATTGATTACAAAGAAAATGCAAGGTTGCAGCAAGCTCTTGATTACCTCAGAAGCTGAAAGAGTGAGCATAATAGTGCCTGCTTTCCTCAGTGTTTCTTTCCCTCTCTCCCTAGTTACTTTATACATGGGTGCTTGGCTGAGTGTGGTTTCTCTCAATGGCTACTGTATAAAAGCATGACATAAATCCCAAAGTTCCCATGATTGTCTATCTGAGAGATAGAGAGAAAGGCTATGTTCCCCCAAATTCATCATGAAAGCCGTTCATCTAGGCAGTCACCCAGAAGGAAGTAAATAAGATGACTTTTAAATCACCCAATCTTCGGTAGGTGTGAATCCTGCCATCCAAGTCCCCTCCATCAGTCATTAATAAAAAGGTTCCATTTTCAGAGTAATTATACCATTTAGGCAGCTCATGTTTACTAAAAGAAATCTCTGAACATTGACATATGCTTTAAACTAGCCATATATCCTGGGCCAGGTTCATCAATGCCACAATGAGTAACAAAACCCTATGATGAAGGTAATAAATTTCCTTACCCAAGTTTCATTCCAAACCATAGCCAGAGACATATCTTTAACTCAAGGTCCCCTGCATTTCTAAATCTAGCATAACTAGAATTTTTTTATATGAAAACTTTGTGCTGTTCACAAGGTGTTTAATTTAGACTGAATATATTTCTCAGAAAAGTGAAGCTAGCTAGCTAGATTCATTTATACTTCCATGAGATTGCAAGAAAGTGAGTAGAATTAAATCCTAGGGATAGAGAATTTTCTTAACTAAATTAGCTCATTTTCAGAGTTGCTACAGACTAATGATAAGAACAAAAATAAATTAAAATGTCCAAGATTGGGAATGATATCAAGAGAAATAATTTCAGTGTTCTACTTGTTAGATTTTAACTTGGAATTAGTTTCTATAAATGCTTTTATTTCAAGCTCATGGAGTTTATTGGTGGCTGTTGTACATACCATGAGGGAAAGAAAGCAATAATAGGTCTCAATCTGAAAACTGAGGAATCCACAGCAGCTAGACTCAGATCAGTGATAAATAAATTTTTGTTTCCTCAAATTTCAACCTGATTAGCTTAATTTAGCCAACTTATATTCACTGAAATACTTTTTCTAGTTAGTTTGAGACACTTGAAATGAAAATGTTAATAGAAACCTAATCTGCAATGGTGCAGTCCAGGCTCTATTAAGAACAACCAAAGTTGCCCTTACAATATTGTGGTTAACATTTACATCTCACCAAGACAGACAGATTCTGTAGATGTCTGTTTGTGATGTTTTGGATTTTTTTCCCCTTTATCATGATTTCCATGTTCTAAATTGTAGTTAGAATTTGTAAGTTAATGCTAGGCAAAATGATTAATCACTTAGTCACCATCTACTAGAGCTTTGGATAGAGGGAAAACAACTCAGGAACTGAGCTCTTTTGAAAAACTAATGACTTTTTTCCTCTCCTTTATGGAAGCTGAGAGGCATGTGATGCTGACTTTTGTGTCAATTAATTTTTAAGTGAAAATATATGATTATGGCTTTTGATAGGGATTGGGGAAGGAGAAAAAGAAGAAAAGAAAGAATAAAATATCTTATATTTCTTTTTAACAACATTATATTTATTCTTTAAAATACATTTACAGATGATTAGAAAAGAATAACTCATTCTTGGATATATAAAACATTTCTACCAGTTAGCAATGAAAACTTCAGAGTTATGCTAAAAGGAAAATGCTATTCCCTTATGTGATCCCAAAATTTTTCTCATCAGTAAGAAACTCAGAGAAACTTCATGCATCAATTATTTCCATTTGTAGAAGTTAAGTAGGGAAATATCTAGGACTATATACTCTATGTGAGAAAGACTAATTGCACATAAAATTCATTTATAAAATACAGTGAGCTGTTGAGGAGAGTTTGTTTCACTTACGTGTCCACATTCATAGATGAATTGCTGGAAAGTGTTAGCATGAAAAAAAAGGGTCCTGTTGTCACAGAAACAATATCCAAGGCTGTTGAGTGGCTGATGTGTGATGAACTGGTATATAGTTTCATGGCATTTTTAATAAAAAAATATCCTTCTGTGGCTCTGTCTCTAGGTGTGCATGTGTATTCATTAAACAGAAAGGAATAAGAGAACATAGAACACAGCCAACATAGAGTAAGTTTTGATGTGTTAATATCTGATTACACAGTTGACTTTTCAAAGAATATTTTGATCATATATTTATATTCATGCCAATAAAAAGTATAACATCAAAAATAATTACTATTGGTGAAATTTTTGCCAAAAATTGAAATAAAAAGCAAAATACTGCTATTTGGTGACTTAGGGAAAATGTGGAGGTCAACCAAAAACCAACATGCAAAATATTGTCTTGGTTTTACTGTGGTGTTTGTAAGATATTATCACTATACAAATATCAAGAATTAGGAGAAATTTAACATCCTCCTGTTTTTCTTTATGACTGTGTGTAAAAGGCAGAAGTGAGAAGAAAATGTACATCCATCAATTCCAGGGAGCAAGTAAAGAGGGGATGGGCTATTTTGGCATTGAATTAAAAATATTACTCAAAAACATTGTGATCCTTTCAGATGGACCACTTGCCCACAACCCAAGCTGAATCAATGGAAAGAATAAGCAATGTTATAGAATTTATCCTGCTAGACTTGACTCAGAATCCAGAATTGCAGAAAATCTTATTTGCTGTTTTTCATTACCTATTTGAACACAATGGCAGGTAACCTTCTCATCTCAATTACCATCTTCATCAGACCAGCCTTGGGGTCTCCAACGTACATCTTTCTGTTATATTTGTCTATTATAGATGGTTTATATTCTTTTTTCCATAGCACTGAAAATGATCTTTGACCTGATCTTTCAGAAAACTACCATCTCCTACAGTGGCTGCATGACCCAGCTCTTTGTTGAGCATTTCCTTGCTGGCACTGAGATCATCTTGTTAATGGTAATGGCCTTTGACCCCTAAGTTGCCATATGTAAGCCTTTGCACTATATGACCATTATGAGACTGCTTGTATGTAGTTTTCTGGTGGGGATGGCTGGGATTTTGGGGTTTATTCATGGAGGAATCAAGATTTTGTCCATGACCCAATTACCATTCTATGGCCGCAATGCAATTGACCATTTTATGTGTGATTTGATACCTCTCCTGGAGCTGGTCTGCATGGACACTCACACTTTGGGGGCCCTGATTGCTGCCAATAATAGTTAACTGTGCTTACTCATTTTTTGTATGCTAGTGGCTTCCTATATCCTCATCTGGAGGTCCCTGAGGACTCAGCTCAGAAGGGCATCACAAAGCCCTCTCTATCTGTGCCTCTCATGTGACTGTTGTCATCTTATTCTTTGTACATTGTTCATTCATGTATCTAAGACCTTTGACTTCCTTCTCTACTGACAAAGCTGTGAGCATGGATTTTACCCTAATAACTCCTCTGTTGAACCCCTTACTCTATACCTTTAGAAATTCAAAAGTGAAAAATGACAGGAAGAAACTCTGGGATCATATAATGAAGAAAGGTGATCGATAAATATTGAGTAGATTATTTAGGAAACAATTCTAGTAATATTTTATAGAAATGTATTCCTTTTTTGAATCGATTAAATGTGGAATATTCTTGATTTTTTTAGGAACTCACATATTGTGGCCAGGAATGACATACATTGTACACAATTGACTTAGTGCTTAGAGTTCATGAAAATGTCAATGGTCCATGAAATATTTCAATTTATTTAAAAATATAATTTTCATGTTTTTGATGGATGAATCAGTCTATGAAGACAAGTTAATAATATGTCACAAAAGTCAGAATGGAGCCCTGTTGTGGATATAAAATAGATCAACAGAAATATTGTGAACAGATTTTATATCTAAAAATACAGCTAGAATGGAATTTTATTTTAAAAGAAGAAAACAGTTTTCTATGAATTAGTTTAAGAATAATAGGAAAAGAAACTTCAAGAAGTACTTTCATCAAAATACACATTTTTCCTTTTAACTGCCTAAGTTTGAGAAATTTTTACATGCTCTTCTACCATAAAGGTAAAATATTTTTCCAAATTGTAATCCCAAGAAGAGAGCATTTGCATGCAAAGGTGCTTTTTAAAAATTATATCACCACCATTCTTTGGAGTATAAATCTGTCTGCAAAAAAAGATTGGAAGCAGAATAGGCTGGAGCAAAAGAGATACAACTGATAAAGTTTGTAGAGTTAAGGCAGAAAATTAAGCCTGATTTTAGACACTAAGGAAAGGTAGACTCTGAAAACAAAAGAGTTGCTGTAAGATATTACCGGTGATAAAAGGATGAGCTTGTGTCATGGAACTGTACAACAATTATCACAACTCTGGATTATAAAAAAGAATCCATACAAGGACATAATGAATTGCTAAGAGATTCAGAAACACATTCTTGAAGTCAGAGATTAAGAGCTTTGATCTAGCATTAATTAGCCCTGTAAGCAAGTTGCTTCATCTCTGTCCATTCATTCCTTCATTGTAAAAGGGAAAAAGCAATTTTTATTTCCTTAAACGGTGAGATGAAACTTATTACTGTTAGAAAAATGACAGCTGAAAAATAATGGAATTCACTGGAACACTGTACTCCCTTCAAAGACATCAACAGAACACTTAAGTTGACTTATTCTCCTTTTCAAGACCAGTTTTCCATTTTTCCTTCTGGACCCTTCCCATTTCAATGCCTCCAGGAGCCCTTTACTCCATCAGTTAAGTTTTTTATGTAATTTCCATTTCTTCCTCATCAAACTTAAGTGTGCATATAGATAAGGTTGTAGGGCCTGGGGAATTCCGGGGGCCTGGAGTGAGCCTCATCAGAATATCTTTGTTTAGAATAGCTCTAAAGTAGAATCCATAACTGTCTCCTTTTAAGTTTAAAAATGCATAATAATACAAAGATGAGAAAAACAAGCAGGATTGTCTTACCATCAATAAGCAACTATTCTTAAGATTAGCATATATGCTTACAGTCTTTACTCAGTTCATTTTTCCTTTTATAAATATACAACATAATATATGTATATATTGCCCTTTTTAAATTAAAATGTAAAAAAAATTAAAGTCTCCGCTTCTCTTTTACTCATCTCTGCTAAGAATGAATTGTTAATGAGAATTAAGTAGTATTCTTCCAATCCTTTAAAAAAAAATCACCTGACTTCAAACGCATACACACTGACTCACACATGCACACACATACCTAAATATTTTTATTTTTTGTGGTTTCTTTTTCTATTAACCTTATCATGCTGCAAGCAAAATTCAGCAACTTTTATGCTCACCATTTGTTTTACAGCTACATCTCTATTAATAAATAGCAATCCAGTTGATTTAACTACTGTACAGTATTTCATCATATCTGCCAGTTCTTATTTAAGCATTGCCTATTGATAGATATCTAATTCCTTTCATTTTTTATTACAAGTAATTACATGGTGAATATTCTTGTATATGGCTCCATGTAAATATGCATGAGGTTTTCTATAAGTAGATACCTAAAACAAGTAAAAATGGTATTTTATTTTATTTTATTTTATTTTATTTTATTTTAAAGAGATAATAATAATTATCTGTGATGACTATGCTCCTTCCAGCAGTGTGTGGGAGTATTTGCCACATCTCATTTTTTGTAACACTTGGTATTATCAGTTGTTTCAATCTTCGACAAACTATTATGTAAAAATAGCAACTTATTGCTCCCATAATTGGTATTTTTCTGTTATTTTTTGGTTGGGCATCTTTAAAAATATTCATATACACAGTAAGTTTCTTGTTCATGTATTTACCTATTCATCTATTGTTTCATTAACTTTCTTCTCATTTGTAAGAGTGCTTTATGTATTCTGATTTGAGTGATATCTATTTTCAAATAGCTCTCTTATGCAGTGACTGCTCCTTTAGCTTTGTTTATGGCATCTTCTTGTCATTCACAAAAGCTTTAATTATTAAATGGCCATATTTGTCAATCCATTTTGTTCTTTATGTCTCATTTCAGAAAATTTAGATCATGAATATATTAAGTACATTCTTCTAACAATTTTTAAAAAGGACTTTTTGCATATAGTATTTAAGGGGTCTAATTTTATTTTAAAACTCTTAAATGTTTTCACATTTTCTCATAGGACTGAGACCAAAGTCCTATCAGGCATACATGATTTTCCTTGATGTTACCACTATGTTTCCTTTTTTCCTGTACAGAAGATAAGTTTATTATTAATTATGAGCATCTACACTGTTGAAGGGTGAAACCAGGAAAGGCATATGATCAGAGTTTGTAAACCAATGAAAAGGATAGGATGAATATAGGCATGTATTTCAGAATCCAGAGCATTAGAATCCCTTGAAGTTTGAAACAGGAAGTATTAGGAGAAATAAAAGGAAATGGCACTCTGTGTTAGTGGCCAAAAACTAACAATTCTATACTTAGGGCAGCATGTATTTCAAACCTCTTAGAGATGGAGAAGCAAAAGATTATCATAGAAAAGTCTGGAAAATATGGGAAAGGATGATTTACAGTTATAAAATAAGTCTTGGATTATTCCATTTAGAAAAATACAATTATTACCTACTTCATCATTTATTATCCATCTATATTTCTTATGCTGTGAAGAGCTTTCACATGAAATTTTTCCTCTTCATTTCTAAGAGTATAAATGAATGGATGCAACATGGGTGTCAGAATACCATAAAATAAAAATGCCTTTTTTTGGTCTATGGATAATTAGATGATGGAGGCATATAGTAAATATACAAGGCACAAAAAACAAGGCAACAGCAATGAAGTGGGCCACACAGATGGAGAAAGCTTTGTATCTCCCCTCTGCACTGGGACCTCAAGGTGTGAAGGATGACAATGTAGGAGGCAGCAAGCATGAGGAAGTTCTACAGGCAGGTCACACCACTGTTGGTGACCACCAGCAGGCCAATGACATGTGTGTTGGGGTAGGTGAGTTCCAGTACAGGGTACAAGTTATAGATGAAGTGATAGATCATATTGAGCCCACAGAAGGGCAACTAAAAGATGAGGAGAAGCTGAACCAATGAATGCAGGAAGTGCCCCAGCCAAGCCAAACCACAGCAGGACATAGAGATGCCCGGTAATGATGGTCATGTAGAGAAGGAGCCTGCAGATGGCCATGTACTAGTCACAGGCCATTACTGTGAACAGGATAATTTCAATGCCTCTGAAAAAATGGATTCCCAAAGTTGAGTCATGCAGGGTTCATAAGAGATAACTCTTCCATCATACAAGGAGTCAGCAATAAGTTTAGGAGCTAGAGAGGAAGAGTAGCATGTGTCAATAAAGGACAGGTTGGCCAAGAAGAAATACATCAGTGAGGTCATGGTGGGGCTGTATGTGATGATGACCACAAAGAGCATGTTGTCACAAACTGTGAGCACATAGATGACAAGAAAGCCACAAAGAGACCTCTCTGTATCACTGATTCTGTGAGAGGCCCATGGAAAATTCTGTGATTTTTGTGGTATTTCCATAGATCCCAAAGATACTGGGAGTGTGGAGATACAGTTTGTCTATAAAATTGAGAAAGTAACAAAATTCTAACAGAGTTAGTTTGTGTGTTGGCAGTGGGGGACACTGCAAAATTTTTTCAGTCACACCCACTTTCCTTTTTGGACCCTTCTCCTTCTTATCCCCTTCTATTCCAAAATTCAGAAATCAATTTATTCTGGCAACCACAATTTTTCTTCTTCACTTGGCTTGCCTTAATATGCCTTAATTTAAAGTGTGCTATTCCCTCTGGTTTATAGGGTGGATTCAAAGTAAAAATGGTTGGTGAGCATCAGTAAATGATTCTGTTAAATGATTATCTGCCTGTTCTCTCCATAAGGGAAGCTTCCAGTGGTAGGTAGGACATATCTCCTTTCTTACCCAGCTATAAATTATAAACTTATCTGGCAAAATATGCCTACCCACCCTTTATTCTCCTGATGACTTTAAGGAAAAAACTGTGCCTATATTGTTCTGGGTGAAAGAAAAAACTGTCACTAACCCCACCAACCCACCCCTTTTTTACAAACATAGGTCCTCTTAAATTATGTGAATCTTCCAAAATATTTAGGGTCTGATGCTCTGTATGATAAGAATTAAAGGAGAACCATTACTTGTCAAAAGTAAAGAAGGCATACGGAAGTAAAAAGTGGAGGATAAAATATTTTTGCAGTGATAAGAAAGCTTCCTTCTTATCTTCTCTCCAAACTTTACTACAAGAAAGCAAACACTGCTTCTGCAAGAGACAAGTCTTCATAATATGATGCTATGGCTAAGAGCACACACTACAGTAGTAAGAGCCAACACCGATGAAGCACTTAAACTTTGCCCAGCACTCTCCTAATTTCTCGACATAGATCAGCTTGTTTAATCTGCACATCATCCTCATGAGGTATATTGCTGTTTTTTCCCCATTTTTGAGGGTAAGAGAATGAGCCACCCATTTACCTACCACTCAGCTTATAAGTTTAAGGACTGGAGCTTGAACCTAGACTGTTTGGCTCTAGAACCTGTATGCTTCACCTACTGCACTACAACTTACACAGAGCCAGGTACTTTCTTGACCATTTTTCACTGTGTAAAACTTCATTTTCTTTTTCTCTAAAATGAAGATAAGAGTATGGCTACACCCTGAAGTTGCAGAAAAAAGTAAATGAAATGTGCATGCAAGTGTGTGCTCAGAGACTTGCAGTGATAAACTTTTAATAAATGCCATCTCTGATTCCCACTATCATCAACACCATGGGCAGGAAATTCCTCATGTGGTTGAAGGTGCCAAGGACCTAAATGCATGACTTTAGGACAAGATAAGCATTGATATGAGTTTAACTTTATTTTAAATATGAAGAATGTGCTGCTACTTATCCTTTTTCAGAACCCAAGAGGTTGCAGAAAATATAATCTGTTTAAGTAATATACAATGTAGCCAAATAATGAATGTTATGCTCTAAATTTAAATGCTAAAATGATTCACTTCTGTGATTCAAACTTGTGGGAGTAAAAAGTAAATTAATTGTAAAAAAGTAGCAAAGAAAGGGGGAAAGAAAGGAAGGCACCAGGAAACAAACCCAGGTCTATGGGAGGGAGGCACCTAATCACTTGAGCCATCTCCATTCCCTGCTTTGTTGTGCCTCTCATTGTGTTTTTCTTCTTGTGTCTCTTGTTGCATCATCTTGTTGCCTCAGCTTGACATGCCTGCCCATCGAGCCTGCTTACTGTCTTCTTTAGGAGGCACCAGGGACTAAACCAGGCACCTGCCATGTGGTAGGTGGGAGCTCAAACCCTTGAACCACATCTGCTTCCCTACACTGCATTTTTATTTGAATTGTATTTAAATTGTATTCAACAAAAATAATAGACTATAGAAAACTTACATTGGCAGGATCTATTATACTGACAGGTCACCAAGATTTTTTTTTCCATCTTAACATCCTGGAAAGGTGGAGTTGGAAGGGTTCTTAAGACAACTTCAAGCATCTCATCACATAATTGACTGTTTCACATGAATAAACTTCTGGATGAAATTCTAATTGAGGAAATGCATGTTCATGTCTTATAAATCCTTTAGGACACTAGCATGGCACATTCATGTTGAGAATGTTCTTGTTCCTAAGTCTAACTTTCTGATTAGATTTCACTCTACCCTGCAACCATTAAGAAATTCCAGAAAAAAAAAAATGTCTAGATTGTGAATAAGCAGGTCACCAATTGGCGATAAAAGTTAGGAAAGGAAGTTAAGAGATGTTCTCTTTTCTCCAACTACTCTTTCCTTTTCAGCTACTGCACATCAAATATGCCTGAGGAATAGCTCTCACCTGCCTTTGGTGGGAAAACCAAGGCTCCAAAACAATCCAGAACTGTTCCGAGTCAACACTTTCTCTCCCATCACATCCAGTTGATAAGTCACATCACAATAACAATGTCTGCTGAGGTACAATAGCATAATGCTAAGAGCTCAGAACTAGAAATCACATCACTGTTTAACTATGGTCAAATTTGCTTATATATAAAGGCAATAATAATATCTTCCACAAGGGGATTGTATGAGAATCAGATATGATACCACACTTAAAAAATTGAGTATTATATAAAAAATGTTCATTATTTATTTGTTCTCATATCTTCTTTATGTCTTCCAATCTTTTCAGGGAATCTCAAATTCACTATCAGATTTTTTAGTGGATAGATGACGCAAACATAAAAATTTATGAGTTTTAGGGACTTGGGAATCTGTATTGAACACTTCAAAATATGGCTTTACTTTTCTGCCAATTTCTTCATTTTCCCAGAATCCAACTATCTGTTAAGAAATGAAGACCAGCTCATATATGAGGTGAAAAATTATTGCCAGGATCTGAATATGGCAATACCAGACCTCTCAATTCCTATACAGAAGGTGACAATAGGCAACTAATAGTTTACTCTATGAGTAATGCCATTCTAAGTGTTACATGCATTAGCTCATATAACCCCATGGCAATCTTGTGAAATATGGCCCTTCTTATCCCTTTTGTTCAGATGTGGGCTATAAGACAAAAAGAAGCTAAAGAAAACCCCCAAGGTCACATAGTAAGAAGAGCTAGACCTAGGAGGTGCAATTTATTGTATTCCAAACCTCTTCTTCTTATGCAAGAAAAATAATTTAAAACAGAGAGCAAATTCTCTAGCCTGCTTTTGTCTATCCTCAGGTTATCATCAGTAGAATATTAGTTTTCACTATCCTAGATACTTTCACATTTTTTCTTCCTCAGTCCTCCTTATTACTCTGTGAAATAGATATTATTAGGATTGTTCTTTAGGCTTGGAAAAGCTCATGCACCCATACTCCCCATGACAAGAATTTTCAGTACCCTGCATCCCAGAATTAGAGATCATTTCTCAACCACAGGCATAATATGCTGCTAAACTACCTCAGCCAGCACTCTGTCATCTCTTGGTCAAAGATACCACATCCCTAAGGATGAACTTGGCTGGAGCTGCTAATTCTAACCCTCTGGGAAATGAAATTTCAGAGTATCTTTAAATCCTCCTTATGCCTGAGCAATAAACATTTAAATATATACCTGTAATCAAACATGAAAGTGTTTATAAAGACAGACTCTGGGGATTCCTGGGCCTGGAATTATTTTTTTCTAAATTTTCAATCCATTTGCATTCAGACTCTGAGGAACCAAAAGAGCTATCTCCAGTCTTAGTACAGGGTTTCTAAAGAAAATTCTAAAAAGTGCTGCTGACATCTTAGACCTGCTAATCCAGAGAAACATTTATTTGTTACTAGGTTCATGGTACCTTTAGTTCCTAATCATTCTGCTTTAAAATAGTTTGCTATGTTCTGTTCTTTAAATCAGGTTAGCACAAATTTCAAGAGACTTTAATACTATACTTTATCTGATCACTAAGAAAGCAAAACTGGCAAATGTGTAGCTCTGACCCTTAGGAAAAGATGTCCTTCAATGGCTAGTTTCTCCCCATAAATTTCCTTTGAAGCCTAAAGTTTTGGAAGTTCTGAATAAAGAAATTCTTATCTTTCCTGGAATGCTTATGACCCACATTCACAGGATGCTATGAGCATATTGAGCAAAATTAAACTCACTGCACAAACAAAGATTTACTTTGTCTCCCTTAGCAATCATTTTCAAGTCACAAATTGGGGTAAAAGAATGCACACTTAAGGTGAAAATGGTTAAACTTGTAAAGCAATAGTTCCTGAAGGGTTATTGATTGTTAACTGCAAAGAGTTCTCTAGAAATAAGATGCCCTTTCATGGAATTAACTTGTTACTTCTTCCCCAAATGCATTCAGAGAGTTAGGCACATCCAGTCACTACTTTATTCATAGTTTTGTTCAGTGTTCAATGTACAAGTAAGTCATATTTAAACATATGTCTACTATTACTTATCTTTTGAATAGAGACTGACATGCCCAGTCCACCTAAAATAGAATTCACTCTTCACTCGCGTTATTATGGACACAAACCTAAGATAAGAAAGTAAAACTTGTTTTTTAAAATTATTTTACTGATTATAAAAGGAAAAAGTTCACTTTCTAGGAAAAATAGGATCAGAAAATTGATAAACGAAGAAAACAAAAATTGCCCTTAATCCCATAAATCAGATAAGTGCTATTAATCTTTAATGCATTCACTTTGGGTGCTTTTCTATGTATATATGTCTTTTTATACAATTGAAATCATAACATATAACCTTACTATATCTTGAATTTTCCACTCAATATTATATTGAAAACAACTTTCCATGTCCTGAATCTACTTACAAATCACTTTAATGTACCTGATATTTCATAGACATACATCATAATTCATTTAACTGCACCTACTTATGTATACATTTGGGTTGAATTCCCTTTTCCACTGTTGTTTTTTAAAATTGTGAAATATAACCAGTATGCATAATTTTGGCCATATTTTTTAGTAGAATAGAGTCTAAGAGTAGAGAGTGAAGAAAAATTTATACTGACACATACACTGGATAATATAACTCAAAAATGTTTGCTAATATACCAATTAAAGTATTTCACTATTATGTTGCATTTGTTTGCTGGCTTATGAAATACAGGATATTTTTAGATATCTAATTTTTTCCTAAGAATTACTTTATCATTAATTTTGCCTTTTATATAAAGCTGTGAATAAACATTTTTCTTTATTTTTAAAATCAATTTCTATGATAATGGTTTTCTATCACACTTGTTTTGATTACTTTCCCAGTATGTTCCATGATTTCATGTAGTTGAATCCATCATCTTTGTCTTTTTATGACACTTTTTTTTTGCTTAACATGTTCTTTTCCATTGAGAAGTCAGATACATATTTATCCCTCTGAGTTATTTATTTTTGAACAATTTTATGGTTTATTTTAACAATTTAATACACACAATTCTCTTTTTCATTGTATTTCTTTTTTGGTAGATTGACATGAAAGGAAGTCTTACTTTGTTTTGAAAAATGCCTATAAGTTAATGAAAATCTTTATTGCCCCCATTGAACTATTATTAATATTATTTTAAGTATATTGTGAATTAATGTCTTTTGAGGAATTGACCATAAATACTTCTTATTGAACTTATCTAAGTTCTTTAGTTTTATTAGTATTTTTAAACTCAATATACTATTTTTCTTTTCATTTATTTTTTATTTTTTAAAAGTTACTTGGATTACATAAATGTTACAGAGGATATATAGGAGATTCCCATATGCCCTTCTCCCCACACCTTCCACATTTTCCCACATTAACAACATCTTTCATTAGTGTGGTACATTCATTGCAATTGATGAAAACATTTTGAAACATTGCCATTAAGCATGGATTATAGTTTACATTGTAGCTTACACTCTCTCCTACTCAATTCTGTAGGTTATGGCAAGATATATAATGGCCTGTATCTGTCATTGTAATGTCATTCAGGATGATTCAGGATGATTCCCAAGTCCTGAAAATGCCCCTTTTTTAATACTACTCTACTCTGGAAATGTGCAGTGGCCACTGCCTCCACATCAAACATACAATTTCTTCCATTGCTAGAATCACAATCAGTCTACAGTAGAATACTAGTAAGTCCATTTAGCCCATAGTTCAGTCACTAATTTTAAGGATTCTGGGATGGTGATGCCCACTCCACCTTAAATTTGGGGGGGGGGGGTTAACACATATAGCCAATGGATTGGAATCTCTTCATTGCAGTTTTAGGCACTCTCATTTCCTTGATATGTTGGTTGAATTTATCACCTAATATTTTTCTGTCCTTGTGACTGATTTCTGAATTAAATTTTATTTCCTAATATAATTGGTTGTTTTCCTAACTTCTTGAGTTGAACATTTAGTTCATTTATTTTCTCCCTCAGTCCATTTATTTTCTTTCTAATGTTATAAGAACAAATATTTCATGGATGAAAGTATTGATATCAGGTTTACTCATTTTTGGTCTTTTACCAATAATTTAGAAGTAGTGGAAATCAATATTTTTAGCTTTAGGCTACAAATTCTGACCTAAGTACTAATGATATTCTTCATTTCATCTATACCTTTTGTTATTTTCTTACATTTTATATTTTAAAAGTTACACCTACTAAGTCTAAAGCCCATGCACAGCATCACATGGCCACCAATCAATTAAAACAAAATACAAAAATAGTCTGTCTAATTCTGTTACATGGATTGAAAGACAGTGAGATGTCAATTATATCAAAAATGTTTTACATATTCAATGCAATCCCAATAAAAATCCCAACAGCCTTTGGCAGAAATCAAAAAGCCAATAATCAAATATATTTGGAAGTGTAAGGAACCCCGAATAGCAAAAAAAATTCTTAAGCAGAACGAATTTGCAGGACACTCACTTCCTGACTTTAAAGCATATTACTTAGCTACAGTGGTAAAAACAAAATGGTACTGGCATAAGGACAAACAGATTGACCAATGGAACCAAATTAAGAACTCAGAAATTGACCCTCACATCTACAGTCAAGCAATTTTTGACAAGGCTGTTAAGCCCACCCAGTTGTACCAGAACACTCTATTCAAAAAATGGTGCTGGGAGAACTGGATAACCATATCCAAAAGAAAGAAAGAAGACCTCTATCTCACACCGTATACAAAAATTAACTCAAAATGGATCAAGGACTTAAATATAAAAACAACAATCATAAAACTAGAATAAAATGTAGTAAAACATCTTTAAGATCTTGTGGTAAGTGGCAGTTTTTAAACCTTATACCCAAAGCATGAGCAACAAAAGAAAAAAATAAATAAATGAGACCTCCTCAAAATTGAACACTTTTGCCCCTCAAAAGACTGTGTCAAAAGGGTGAAAAGGCAGCCAACTCAATGGGAGAAAATATTTGGCTATCACATATCTGATAAGGGTTTAATATCCATGATATACAAGGAGATAATACAACTCAATAATAAAAAGACAAAGTATCAGATTAAAAAATGGGCAAAAGACTTGAAAAGACAATGGTCTAAACAAGAAATACAAATGGTTAAGAAACACATGAAATAATATTCAATGCCACTAGCAATTAGGGAAATGCAAATCAAAACTACAATGGGATATTATTTCACATGTATTAGACTGGCCGCTATTAAAAAGTCAGAAAACTATAAATGTTAGAAAGGATGTGGATATTTAGGAATGCTTATTCACTGTTGGTGGGAATGTGGAATGGTACAGCCACTGTGGATGACCGTTTGGAAGTTCCTAAGGAAGTTGAATATAGACTTGCCATGGGACTTGACAACACTATTGCTGGGTATATACCCAGAAGAACTGAGAGGCGTGAAACAAATAGATATTTGCACACCGAACTTCATAACAGTGTTATTCATGATAGTCAAAAGCTGGAAACAACACAGATGTCCATCAACTGATGAATGGATAAACAAATTGTGGAGTATGCACAGAATGGACCATTATGCAGTGGTAAGAAGAAATAAAGTTGTAAAACATATGACAACATGGATGAACCTGGAAGACATTATGCTGAGTGAAGCAAGCCAGACACAAAAGGAAAACTACTGTGTGATTGCCCTATTATGAACTAAGTGCATTATGTGAAATATGAATATGAATAGAATTGCATATATAAGACCATTTTCCTTGAAGCTGAACAAATGTAAGTTAATACTATACAATGTTAATATCAGACAAAAAAGAAACATTATACTAAGTGAAGGAGACCAGATACAGAGTACTGTATTTTGTATGATTCCATTTATATAAAATGTAAATATAAATCAGTTCATAAAATGAAAGGAGATTAGTTGTTATGTAAATATGATAAGGAAATGCTAAGGGGATTGTATTCTTTCTATTTAGAGGAATGAAATTTTTCTAAAATTTGTAAGATGATGAATGTACAACATTGTGATTATACTAAAAGCCATTGGTTATACATTTTGCATAGAATAGCGAAAAACAGCAGCTATGTACAGCAGGGGAAGCATAGAGAGACTGAGAGGTGAGGAATTTTCTTGTTTGTCTGTTTTTTTAATTATTATTATTAATGAAATATATGAAAATGCTCTAATATTGATTGAAGTGATGAGTGCACAACTATGTGATTATAGAAAAATTACCATTGATTGTACACCTTGGATGATTTGTATGCTTTATTAATGTGTATCAATAAAATTGTTTTAAAAATAGTCTGTCTATTCTAAAGAATATGTGTCCTATAAATTATGGTGCATTTGTTTCCTTGCCTTAGGTATATCTGTTTTCTGAACTGATCCAGACAAAATTCATAAATCCTTTAAGTTGAATTTGATTTGCAAGTCACTAAAATCAAAATATACAGAAGTTCCCCAAATATCAAATGCTAGAGTTTCAAGTATTGGGAGGAATATTTCATTCCCTCATGCTGCCTATTTTAATCCATTAATAATAAAATTCTTTCAGAGGTTTTAAAAAGAATCTATGATATTGTTATAAAATTTTGATTTGATATAGCATAAATTCACAAATCTAATTGCTAGGGTATAATTTACTGCATCATCAAAAACCCACTCTTTTCTTTGAATACAGAAATGTGAATACATCATCCCAAATTAAATTGAACTCACTTAATATTTTATATTCACCTTAAACAAGTTAAAAATATCACAGAAAACAAATTATGCAAATTAGCTTCATCATCATGAGCGACTAGAGCCAAGCAACAGGAGAATAGCACTCACAAATTCAATTATCTAACCACTTTTCAGGTCCTTTTTATTCTGTGGGAGAATGCACTGTGGCAGGAAGAGAATTCAGCCAAAGATGACTGCAGAAAAGGTACCTAGTTTAAGAGTCATAAAAACATGTGTATGTATGCATGTTTGTGTATGTTGTTGGATGTCTGTGTAGAAGAGGGCTACGTGTTCAATATGTGGCTAAAAATATGGCCCAACTTTAAGTCTGTTTGTCTGCTCAGATTTTCCATCTTTCCTATAGGGCACAACTTAGAATTTATTATTTTCTTGATTAAAATTTATGTATCACCATTGCAATTCCTGTGCTAATTGCAGATAAATCTGTTATCTAAAAGCCAAACTTGATTCATAGAACAAGTGAACACCATGAGACAATTCTTCCTTCTTTGCCTGGCACAGAACATGAACATCTAGAAACTCCAGATTGTCAAGTTTACAGTTACCTGCTCTCTCATTCTGGTAGGCAAATTGCTCATTGTAACCATTGCCACCAGCCCAGTCCTGGGCTCCCCATTGTATTTTTTCCTGTCTGACTTGTGCTTACTATATGGGCATTATTTTTCCACCATGGTTCCCAAAATGATATTTGATTACCTGCTGAGAGTAAAACTACCTCCTTCTGTGGTACATTACTCAAGATTTTGTGATGCATTTTTTTGGAGGAGTTGAAGTCATTCTGCTCACGTTAATGTCCTATGACCACTATGTGGCCATCTGCATGGCCCAACACTACATGATCACTATGAAAGTGTGCATGTATGGCCTCCTGGTGGCCATGTCCTGCGCTGGAGGTTTTCTTCATTTTCTGATTCAAATCCTTTTTTTTTTTTTT